>JAHWFP010042699.1:0-16423 GCA_023313725.1 Lithobius niger | reverse complement strand
CTTCCCCCACGTTTGATTCCCCCCCCCCCCCATAAGAAAATTACCTCTCCCTCTGCTAAGTTGTGCGACCCAATACTGTATTATGAAGTACTGAAATACCAGGTATGATATGGCACATATCCTGAGTTTGGAATGGAAACGGTGAATCATTACGAGGTATTTAAGAACTGTTTACCCCAAACCGGGGGGGGGGGGCTGTAACTAAAGACTGGTGCATTTCCGGACCCATGTTTATAGGACTTTTTCTTCTTATCTTTGATCACACAGCGGACCCTCAAAATATTTGACACCAATTTCCGAACACCCTGTATATTAGCGATATAATATTTTTTTAGGCTGACTACATACTCTCTCAGCTTTTAGCCAGGTATATGTCAAAGAAATGTGGCCAGTTAAATAAAATAAAAATGTCACATCGTTTACTTTGAAAGTCCGAGTTCATGTTTACGTTTTTTTACGCTTAGATTTCAAAGTTAAGGATATTTACCGTCCCAATATCCTTGCAAATTTTCGACAGTCAGGTTTTCTGGAGTTGGAGGGGCTCAGAACGACTGTCTTCATCAGGCTACCACATCACCGCTTACTTCGTTGTGAACGTTCGTCTGCTTTCGTTCGTGTGCTGCTATCGTCCGTTGAAATGCGGCGCGAGGCCATATCCTCCGTAACTTGCAGGCCAGTGCACCATTTCTCCCGCAGCAACTTATTAAACTCTCCTCTCAGCAGGAACTGAATGTTAGGGTTTGACGGTCCCTGGATATTTATCAGCACAGCCTTCTCTCGGCTGTGGTGTTGAATAGCCAGGGATTGTAGGCTTCTCAGATGCACATCATTGTTAAGAGTTGGACTTGAGAAGTGTCACAGTGCCTTCCCAGTTGATTTGGTGTCTAGCTTCCTTGTGGTGGACTACTATGCCATTCGTTACAACTTCATTCCTTCATGGCAGACACCAGGAATGAAGTTGTAACGAATGGCATAGCAGTCCACCACAAGGAAACTAGACACCAAATCAACTGGGAAGGCGCTGTGACACTCCTCAAGTCCAACTCTAACAATGATGTGCATCTGAGAAGCCTAGAATCCCTGGCTATTCAACACCACAGCCGAGAGAAGGCTGTGCTGATGAATATCCAGGGACCGTCAAACCCTAACATTCAGTTGCTGCGGGAGAAGTGGTGCACTGGCCTGCAAGTAAAGGAGGCTATGGCCTCGCGCCGCATTCCAACGGACGATAGCAGCAGACGAACGAAAGCAGACGAACGTTCACGACGAAGTAAGCGGTGATGTGGTAGCCTGATGAAGACAAGTCGTTCAGAGCCCCTCCAACTCCAGACTGTCGAAAATTTGCAAGGATATTGGGACGGTAAATATCCTTAACTTTGAATTCTAAGCGTAAAAAAAAACGTAAACAAAAATAAAAAATAAAATAAAATGCCTGGTGCTTTAATTTGCCATCTCGCCCGTAACCCAAACGATTTTTTTTGCAAGGCCCAAGTCAGTGGTTCCCGACCTTTTTCAAACCGCGACCCCCGTAAAAAATTTTTCTTTGCTGCGAGCCCCCCTCCTTCCCCTCCCCCAAGTAAAAATTCCTTCACCCGTCAGTTTCACAAGTAGGGGGTCTGGAGGAGCTTTGTGAGTTCCCTCAGTGGGGTCCGGGGCAGAGCCCTGGGAAGCCAACGCTTTTTTTCGCATTTTAAGCATTTAAATGTCATTGGCCACAAAGTCGTTTTTAGATTAGGAAGATTAGTTATTAGAATGGAAAGATTATAATTAGAATTAGATTTTAGAAGAGATAAAAGTTCTTTACAATTAATTAATTTTATTAATGATTAAATTTAAGATTAAAAGATTTTAAAAAAGTAAAATAATTTTTTTTTCCTGCTTATGTATCGCGACCCCCGTGAGGAGGGGGTCGCGACCCATAGGTTGAAAACTGCTGGCCTAAATAACACTTTCGTCGTCGATTAATAAAATTTACGATGCAGTCAACAAATGAGTGAGTTGTGTCGTAAGTGTCTTAATCATCCATTATTGAACCATCAAATATTGGTCCATCAAATTGGTCCATCAAGCAGCTAGTTAGCCAGGCATGATTTTGTTGGTACAGCACCAGCTAAAAATGTGGCACAAGTGTCTATTCTTCACTGATGGTTTTCTTTAATATGGTATTTGGTTTTGTCTTTTAGTGCTTTACGTCATTCATAAATTTATTCCAACATATTTTATGAAAAAAAAGATGCAACTTTTGTCATTAAAAACTAATACGAATGAGTGTGGTGGCCATCCATTTTGAATGAAATTTTTAAACAAAAGGCACTGAAATTAATGCAGAAACTTATTTGCCATCATGGGTTACGCTGGGGTTAACTGCACAGACACCAAAGTCCAAAAAGGGGCGACATTGTGAAGTGCCAAAGATGACAAGTGAGCAGAATGACTAAAATCGCATGCCACGTACCATCGTTAAGTTTTGATATTTAACTTTTTATTTGCGTCCCAACCACTACGTTAGCTTGACACTTTTAAGATCACTACTAACCTGTCATTACAACTTAATTATCTTGATAATGACGATTTAGCACTGTGGTGTAATGAGCGAAGTCAAATCTAAAGATACGTGTTCAATTTCAAGTCAAATCTAAAGATACGTGTTCAATTTCGGGATTAACGGCGACACATGGAGGTTTCCCGCATTACAGCTGCTCAGCTGTCATCCTTGCAAGCTCAAGTGTCGACTCCTTAGTGCATTACCATAATAACATTTTACTGCTTATTTCGTTATGCTAGCTTCTAAAGTGCAAGTACCCATTTGCAGTCTAAACGGTATATAAAATAGCATCTTTTACTTGTAAATAGCAAGAAAAAATGGACCTGCCACGAATGCCTTCCAAGCAGTGCAGAATCCAGAACATTTTGCAGCTTCTGCTTAAAAGCTAGCATGACATCAACGCTAAGCAAGAAGCGCCATAAAGGAGACTTTTAAAAAGATAGCATACATTCTGCTGAGCTTGGAATTAGATTTTAATTATTAAGGGGAAGACTTTTTATACAGTTTTAGGACTTTGTCCAGACCTTTGACAGCCCACTATTTTCGGTATCTTAATTTAATGCAGCTTTTACATGACAATGGCACGGTCATACATTCTGAAAAGGGAATTTTTAATGGCTGCAATTCTTGGCAGGGTAGGTAGATTTCTCCCATGGGCAAAAAAAGTAACATGGTATTTTCCTCGTGATTTTTTTCCGTCCGGAATACAGAAAAAATGGAAGACATGGTATTTCTTCCATTTCTTCTGGAAGAAACAAATAGTCTTTAATAAACTAAAATACTTATCCTTGAAGCTACTAAATTTACACAAGTTTCTTAATTTTTTTACACTTTCTTATATTCATTCAAATTAAGAAATTAGGTCTCAATACAGCACCAAAACTGTTGTTTTGTTACAGAATGTTGTGTAGCAATGCAATCGATGATGCTTATTAATGCCAGTAACTACTGTGTAAGCTGTCATTCAATTTCTCTAAATAAAAATGTAATAAACACAAAACCGGACTGGTTTCGGCAAGCTAAAAAGCAGAAACTACTTCTTGGTTCGGGCTCCATTCTACTGAAAGTTAGGCACCCAAATTTAGGCTTATTAAAGATCACTGATCAAAGATTTAAAGTTGTGATAAGATTTAAAGTTGTGTAATAATGGACAACTGTTTGTTCATTTTTTTAGTCCCCTTCTTTTAGTGTTTTACTAGTTCTTCTATATCTTCCAATTATTCCAGTTTCTTCTGTCTTTTCCTATTTTCTTCCACCAGAAGGGAAGAAATTATCCAAAAGAATAGCAACCCCGCTTCTTGGCTTTTTTACGATTCATTACAAAGAATAAACTTCAGATAAGATAATGCAGCTGAAAAATAAAGAAGCTTGTTGCAGTCTGAACAAAAATGCAATGCCTACTGCCCACACCTCCTTTCGTTCCCGACCCACCAACAAGATTGGAGCAACACCACAAATGTAATGAGAGATGACAAGCTAAGGTACACCAAAGACCCTGATCTCCAAGAACATAACCTTTCCAAGGTTAGATGGACTGTCGCCCAAGATTTTCATTTCCGGTACCAATTCAGACAGCTAACGTGGGATGCCAGAAATTATTGACACTCAACCAAGACATGTGTTTAAGTGGTAGAAGTACGAGATGCACTGGCACTGTAAAGACTATTTCAGTGACAACACTAAGAGATCGATTTTCGTCAATTTTAAGATTGTTACCTCCGCGAAGCAACGGGACTTCACAGAAGGCATAGCATAGGCGCCAGCTCCAGTTAGCTATGCTGGCCCTTGGCTAATTTGAGATTCGAACTGACAAGGACGGACCCCAACATTAACTGCCCACCCACGCTATCCTCCATACTTTTACACGTTCAGATAATTATGGGAGGCCAGGGGAATTACACAATGGAAACATCCCGTGTACAGCATTAGGCAACTGTGTTGGTAGTCGACTTCCTGCTGTCGCACTCGGGTGTATTTCGGATTATAGTTGTTTTGGTAGTCATCTGAAATTCAAGTTTTCGTTGAAGAATAGTGAAGGGAACAACGGGAAGTGTTGGCATGGAATTCGTTTTGGGCATATTACATCTCCCTAGGAGAGATGACCTACCCCATACTGCTATTCTAAAATACTTTATCACACATTATCGTGGTTGTCGAATTCCAGCATTTTATGTGATGTACCATCCAGTTCATACCATTCATTATGTTCACATACATATCACTCAGTTCAAGGTAACAGCAAACCTTACCAACCTTTGTTTCAGGCTGATCGACTGGTTCCCCTTCATCCCTCTTGCATCCTCCTTAGAAACCGAGTGCCTGCCACCACAAAGTTGCTAGATGAGGTGGCTGACACTGGCACATCTCTCCAATAAGCAATGAAGGTTGTCTCGCTGCCAAAACTTCACTCGAAGGTGTGCCCGTTGCGAAAGCTCAGGATGAGGCAATAGACGTAGTTCATACGCCCAGACTTAGCACCATCCTGGAGATTTTGAGCTGCCCTCATAGGCCTGGTTGGTAACTGCACATATCCACTAGACACAGTCCCAGCTAATACTGGCACTGCCGTAGGCGCACCCGAATTCTTGTCAATTTGGAAGAACAATGGTCTCCACGGTTATGTGCCTTCCTCTGATAGTCAGGTTTTGGTTCCCAGGGGTGCTGGCCAACTACCATCTCCTTTGTAGCGCCCGTGTAGAATCTAAGAACGCGCTTAGATTCAACACGGCCGCTATTTTTAATTTGATTTACAGAATCGAAAAGCGTTTATTAATGAAGCATTTAGACCTTCAGTGGTAAAACCCAAACAATCGTAGGCGATTGTAATTTGATTATTTTTTTCATGTAATGTTCTTAGTGAACATCTAAACTTTGATCTTGTCAAAATTAGTTTGTTAACTCCAGTTGAGTTGTACATTGCTGATAGTGATTTAATCTAATCAAACCTGCTTTAATGTAAAGCTTGCTGTAACGTTAAACTATGTAATTTTTTATTCTCGCCTCTTTATTAAACCAAGAGTTGAAGAGACAGAAGACTCCTTTCAGATTAATTGGCAGTTTTTAAAGATAGGAAATTAATATTTTTTTAAAACCAGGATCGTTATTAACTTAACCCACCCGGTGACAGCGATAATTATCAATTGATTTACTTTACTTAGAAAGCCCAGGCTTTGGAACTCATTAACCCCACTCTAGCTATGTTTTATCGCAAAAGTTAAAACGGTCACTTCAAAATATTTTAAACTCCGCACAAGTACACCAGATGTCGGTGCATGCCTACAAGCACCTCCCATCGTAGGATCTGCCATTACAGCTTCTCACCATCGCCTGGCACAATAGGGGATGGTGGTTCATCAGCTTTCTGCGACTTAAGAGCGGAAGTCCCGTGGCAGGAGGAATGTGACACTCAACCAATCTGAAGTATATCTGAAATATTCCCTACCTCTGGCCAAGGCCACAATCTCACCTTGGCGAGCCGCAGTAGCCGCTAGCAAAAGCACAAGTCTTCTGGGTCACCACTGTGAACAACGCGCGATGGGGGGTGGGGGCTCGAACGATGGTCCCGATAGACACGATACCACCAGAGGAAGATCCCAGTCTGGACAGAGGTGTTCAATCTGTGGGCATTGCAAACCGAATGCCTGGACTAGTCGTGACACTGGCGGGTGTGAAACTGTGTCTGTGTTGTCGGCTAGTGTCAAAACCGTGGATCTGTAACCATTTATAGCCACAGTTGATAGTTCTTTCTGTAAGAGAAATCCTGTTATCTCTTGAACTGTGGGGTTACACCCTTAAGCACCATTAAGCCCATTTCCTCCACTTCGCCTTGTAGCCCTTACTGTGTAGGGTGGGTGTACCAGTTTTGGCCACTGCTCCAGTTGTGGCCACATTGAGTTTCTACATCATAAGTTAATCACATGTGACAGGATAAACCAATCATGAAACCTAATAGAGAAATATTTGGGTATTGCATAAGTGACAATGATTCTGATTGGTCCCTGTGATTCTTCCTCTTGGGGAAAAAAATAACTAACAGTTTTGTGGCCAAGTTTTCAGCTAGTCACTAATTCTTAGCTTAAGGACTGCGTCACTTGAATTTAAGTCCATCCAGAGCATATAACGTATGCTCCTTCAACCAAGGCTTCTAAAAGCCTCAGCATAGGTTGAAATTTCGTGTGGTAATGACAATTTTTAATTAAAATAATTCCAAACATGTTTTAGAAGTGGTGGCCACAATGGGTACAGTGAGAAACAAGTTTCACCAGTTTTGGCCATACAGTAGCCAAAACTGGAACTCGTGCAGCACCAGTTTTGGCCACATCAACCATTTGGTCAGGATTAGTGTTATTTATTTAAATTTGGCCTAAGTTAAAAATTAGCATTTAGGCCTGTTATAATGATCTAATTAGTTAGTATTTAGGCCTGTTATATGGTCTAATTAGTTAATATTTAAGCCTGTACTATAATCTAATTAGTATTTTGGGAATATATTCCAAGCGTTACCACATCAGTGTGTACAAAATGTGTACAATACTACAAAACCAAGGAAAATAGATTAGAAAAACAGAAAGAGGATAAGGAAAAAAAATGAGAAGAAAGGAATACAGAGAACAAACGAAAAGAAAACAGACCACTACAAATAAAAGTAAGCCTCAAGTCAGAAAACCACTAACAGGCAGTCAGATTTAAGTCAATCCTCGTTAGATTCAACCGTACCGTAGACTCACTTTCAGAATATTCTGGCATAAATGACTTAGAAAACATTGCCATAAAAGATCAGGTCATTGTGTGCTACGAAGGCGAATATTTTCCGGGCAGTATCGTCAGTATGAATGAACAACTACCATGCACGGAGGTTGCCAAAAACAGGGAAAGAAGATGTTATCTGGTACCCACGTGAAGATTTGTTTGAAAAAATAAAACCAACTAAAAATGCCATTTGCCAACACAAGAGATTCTTGTGCCATAACATAATTAAGAAATATTGCAATGTAGCCTACATATTTGTAGGCTACATTGCAATATTTCTCAACTAACATTTTGCTATAATTCTTTTTAATAATTTTTAGTCCTTTTTCTACAATTACTAAATATTTGTAAAATGTTTGTATTACACTTTATGGGACGTAGGAGAAAACTGAACGATCATCTGATAGTGTGGCCAAAACTGGTGCTCGTTGTGGCCAGAAGTGGGAAACTGATGGCCACAACTGGAGCTTAGGGTGAAAATTTGCATATGAATTTTTTTACAAAATTTTTTGACTGTAGCGCTATTTTCTTAAAATGGGTGCAAAGCTAAATAAATTACCTTTATTTTATGCCTATGTGAAATAAGTTAGTGCAGCATTTAGTATTTTTACTTACTTTATGAAAAAAGAAAGGCCTAAAAGTGGCCAAAACTGGTACAGCCACCCTACTCGTGATGACATTGTAAAATCCTGTTGACTACCTCCATGGAGAATTCCGATTCTTCGAAGGTGTACTTCACAGCCTCCATGCATGAAGGTGGAGGATGTTCACGTTGGAGTGGCCGTGTCAGTAAAACACAGAAGTAGAACCTCAGCCTTGGGTTTCAAATGTTGTGGGTTCGATTCCTCACTCAGTCAGTCTGGCATTTAAGTCCAAAAGGCAATGTAAATAGGTTTGCATATTTTTAAACCTTCTTGAGCCGATTGGCTTTCCATCCTGTTTTAGCATCTGACCACCGTATTGGGAAAGCTGATCCAGACGCCGCGGTAAGGCCATCGGGAGCTCCTTCGACAGTTCTAGGATGTCCGTGTACCACGCCGCCCGCAGTCCATATTGGAGCTATCGGTGTGAATTCCCCTGGCGACAACTTAATCTTGTTCAGTAACTTGGTGAGAAGGGCAGAATGGGAGAAAGAGGTAGGCGAACATCCCTGTCTACGATATGCTGAGGCCGTCTGTGGCCTACGATCCGTCATCTGGAAGGGGTGACAAAATGTTCCGCCTGGTTTTGAAAAGGTCAATCGCTGGGATTCCCCACCACTGGAAGATATGCTTGCACACTGACGGATTTAGACACCACTCGGTGGTTAGTATGGTGCTCCTGAGAGCGAGTTCGTCTGTAAGGACACTAAGGTTCCCCGCTATGTGGCGCGGAAGTAACAGGATGTTCCAGTCCTGATACTGGGTGAACAGCTTGGATACCTCTTTGTGTAGGGTTCGTGACCGAGTACCACCATCTTTGCAGATGTAAGCCACTGCTGACGAGCTGTAAGACATCACTGCTATAGCAGTTGACTGGAGGATTTCTTTCCAATTCGTGATCAATTGCATACAGCCCGGACTTCCGAGTAGGTTGATGTTGACATTGTCTCTCTTCGAAGACCCGAAGCCATTAAGTTGCACTTGTCAGTTCCCCACCCTTCTGTGGAAGCATCCAAGAACAGGTGCAATTGTGGCTGAGGTGCATGCACAAGCACTTTTAACACATTGTTCTCTGATGTCCACCAATCGAAAGCATCCCATGAGGCATTGCGAAGACTGAGTTTGAGTTGGTCGTCCCACCGATGAATTGTCCATGCATCCCTCCGGAAGTAGTGGAGGGGTCAGACTCTCCACATTTCCAAGAGAACTAGCACGGCCATGTGTACAATCGAGCTGCAGAAGATCCTGACTGACGTCACCGTCCCTGCACCCCAGGCTACCACCGCACTCCTTACCTGGTCGAAACGGTCCCGGGATTGAAATCTGCCCCTAGAAAAGTGAACATTTGCGAACGGGTGGAGCCGGGACTTGCCGAAGTTCACAGTGAATCAATCCTAAGTGTTGGAAAAACCAACACTGGTGCCCGTGTCCAAGTAACCAGTCGTCTAGATAGGCATATAAAGGAATTTGGTTCTGGCGCAGCCAGCCAAGTATTGGACGAAGAAGTAGTAATAATAATAATATTTGCTGCATCTAAAGTGCACAGGACAAAGAAGGACCAAAGGTAAATGGCCTGGTGGCTGATGACATTTCACAGGTTAAAAATAAGAGTAAAAAAGAAGAATCTAAAAAAGAAAATATACCAGAGCATGATAAAGTCAGAAGTAACGTGAAGATTCTTGGTGCCGTGACCAGACCGAACGGCATTACCTTAAAAAAGGTAGACTACCCCTTTGCAAACCAGGCGAAACAGATTGAAAACCGCCGGCTTCAAGGGGACGTGAAGATACCCATCTTCGAGGTTGATGGAAACCGTGTAGTGGTTCTGTTGGAGAACTATTCGAATCGATGTCAATGTTTCCACCTTGAAGAGGGTGCTCAAAATGAAGCTGTTCAAGCTGACGGAGGTTAAAAATTAGGCGTGTTCTATCCCCTTTCTTCGCGATCACCCTAGCTAGGGTGTAGAATCCGGGAGTGCTTTCCGGTGCCTAACGAATTGCCCTTTCGTTATCAGCTTGTGAATTTCCTGCACAAATGTCCTCTTTCCTGCATGAGTCAGGTCGGCAGGTCCACGGACAATCTTGGGAGCTTGGCAAATGATGGGGTCAGCCGTTTCCAACGATGTCCAATATAAATGAATCGCTTGAGAGATCATGCCCCAATATTTGAAATGGCGGCGACGCCAACCCCCCACCTGCCAGTGAAGGGGTACAGGTTGTCAGGAAACCTGTCAAGCTTTGTACTGCTTTCCCTATTGTGCCGAAAACCATTCCCTCTTAGCGGTTTGACCCAAGAGCTTCTGACCCGGTGGGGGTTTGTTTCCATGCTGTTGGTTGCCCCCACTTGTCTGCTACTGAGGAAATGCACTGTCACTCTACCTGGGAGGTTGGGAAGGAATGTGGCCAGAAAAGATCCTAGGCTTAAGAGCAAAATTTGTACCACTTTTTTTTTTGGATAATAGCATTTGGAACCCATGCAAAACCAGAAACTGAAGTTGCATTGTATGAAAATTAATTTTACAATGTTTACGTTTGTACGCTTAGATTTAAAAAAAAAAAGGATATTTACCGTTCCAATATCCTTGCAAATTTTCGACAGTCAGGTTTTCAGGGTTTGGAGGGGCTCAGAACGACTGTCTTCATCAGGCTACCACATCACCGCTTACTTAGTCGTGAACGTTCGTCTGCTGCTATCGTTCGTTAAATGCGGCGCGAGGCCATAGCCTCAGTAACTTGCAGGCCAGTGCACCACTTCTCCCGCAGCCAACTTATTAAACTCTCCTCTCAGCAGGAACTGAATGTTTGGGTTGTGAAGGTCCCTGGATATTCATCAGCACAGCCTTCTCTCGGCTGTGGTGTTGAATATCCCGGGATTCTAGGCTTCTCAGATGCACATCATTGTTAGAGTTGGACTAGAGGAGTGTCACAGTGCCTTCCCAGTTGATTTGGTGTCTAAGTTTCCTTGTGGTGGAATGCTATGCCATTCGTTACAACTTCATTCCTGGTGTCTGCCATGTGCTACTTTACTCTCGTACGTATACCTTTTCTTGTCTCTCCCACATAAACGGCATCACAATCCCCACATGGAACTCGGTAAACGCCTTCGCGGGTGTTTTTTATGTGCTTCAGGGCTTCATCTTCTTGCTCACTGGCTTCACTTCTTTTACTTGTTATAGCATCAGGATGGGCATGCTTTTTCATCAGGTGATCCTTCAGGCCCTATGCGTTCTTGACGTACGATGTAAAACCATTTTATCTAAGTACACCTTGGACTTTGTCTGTGACGCCTTCCATATACGTAACTGCCACTATTGGTCCTTCTTCCTCATCCTTATTTTTAAAAGAAGTGAAGCCAGTGACCAAGAAGATGAAGCCCTGAAGCACATAAACACCTACGAAGGCGTTTACCGAGTTCCACGTGGGGGATTGTTATGCCGTTTATGTGGGAGAGACAAGAAAAGGTATACGTACGAGAGTCAAGCAGCACATGGCAGACACCAGGAATGAAGTTGTAACGAATGGCATAGCAGTCCACCACAAAAAAACTAGACACCAAATCAACTGGGAAGGCACTGTGACACTCCTCAAGTCCAACTCTAACAATGATGTGCATCTGAGAAGCCTAGAAGCCCTGGCTATTCAACACCACAGCCGAGAGAAGGCCGTGCTGATGAATATCCAGGGACCTTCACACCCAAACATTCAGTTCCTGCTGAGAGGAGTTTAATAAGTTGCTGCGGGAGAAGTGGTGCACTGGCCTGCAAGTTACGGAGGCTATGGCCTCGCGCCCTATTCCAACAAACGATAGCAGCAGACGAACAAAAGCAGACGAACGTTCACGACGAAGTAAGCAATGATGTGGTAGCCTGATGAAGACAATCGTTCTGAGCCCCTCCCCTCCAGAAAAACTGACATGGATATTGGAACGGTAAATAACCTTTATTTTGAAATCTAAGCGCACAAACGTAAACATGGACTCGAATTTTCAAAGTAAGCGATGTGACATTTTAAAATTAATTTTACAATGTCAAATCCCTGATTTTGACTTTTGAGAGTTATCACTTTCACAAAATTGTTCCTTATTAAACACCTAATCTCAAAATGTCCGATGCAGATTGCAGGACGAGCCACAACACCGCTCTGAAGGGAGTATTGAGGCTCTTCCTTCAATATTAATAAGACATATGTTCTTCTACTGGCTCCATCCATGCTGTACTGTTTGTCATACATAGGGTGATTAAAAAAAAAACGCTACACGTCCACGTCGAATTTTTTTAAGTCCAACAACCATTCCCCGTCGCTATAACCCTTATCCCTGAACTCAGTAAAGAAATCATGAAAGTTATTCCTGACCTCAGGAAAGAAAGCTTTTATTTGCTTTTCAAATAAGAAGGTAAAAGGTAACAAAAGCATGTGACAACCCTGGTTGGTGGGGGGACCAAAAACAATAAAAGCCCATAATTAGATTTCAAGTAAAAAAGGGGAAAAAAAAAGGGAAAAAAATAATTAGATTTCAAGCAAAATAGCTAAAATAAAGACTTTTGCAGTATTTGGATTCCAAAAACGCATGTGGCAACCCTGGTTGGTGGTGGTGGTGGTGGTGGGGGGGCAAAACAAACAATAAAAGCCCATAATTAAATTTCAAGTAAAAATAAAGAAAAATTTATTTGGCCATAAGGCAAAATACTACAATAAAGGCTATTACGGTATTTGGATTTCGAATAAAAAAGCAAAAAAAGGAACAAACGCATGTGGCAACCCTGGTTATGCCGAGGGGGGGGGGGGGACCCAAAAAAAAAAAAATGTGCATATAGGTTTGTAATTTTAAATAGAAAGAAACAAGAAAACATTTATTTGGCCTTCAAATAAAATAGCTAAATGAAATGCATTTACAGTAGTTGGATTTCAAATAATTCGCAAAAGGAACGTATGCATTCCTTAAACGAAGATGATCCCGATCGACACATTCAGTTCTGTGAGGAATTCCTAGATTTCAAATAATAATAAAGCAAAAGAAAAAGCGCGTGTGACACCTGGGGGGGGGGGGACTTTGCCACAGTCTCCCGTCCCATTGCCGGGCCTGCCACCAACCACGGCTGTCACAAGCTTTCGTTACCTTTTGCGTTTTTATTTGAAATGCAAATAAAAGCTTTCTTTCCCGCAGTCAGGAATAACTTTTTTGATTTCTCTGAGGTCAGGGATAAGAGGCTGCAGAAGCTACGTTTTACTGCCGCCGTACGGCTTCTTCCCACCAAGAAAGGTTGCCACATGCGTTTTTTCCTTTTGCCTTTTCATTTGGAATCCAAATACTGTAAAACCCTTTATTTTAGCTATTCTGCTCGATGGCCAATTAAATGGTTTTTTTTCTTTTTACTTGAAATCTAATTATGGGCTATTGTTTGCTTTGGTTGGCCCCCCCCCCTCCCCACCAACCAGGGCTGTTACGTGCTTTTGTTACCTTTTGCGTTTTTATTTGAAATGCAAATAAAAGCTTTCTTTCCTGAGGTCAGGAATAACTTTCATGATTTCTTTACTGAGGTCAGGGATAAAGGTTATAGTGATGGGGAATGGTTGCTGGACTTAAACAATTTCGACACGTAGCGTTTTTTTTTAAACACCCTGTATAAGTCTAGACACGGACGTCGCTTTTTGTACTTGTCAGGCAGTGCACTCCACTTTTCCAGAAGGTGTTTGACTACATCATCATACACTAAGAGCTGTCTATTGGGAGTGGCTGGTGCTTGGATGTTCACGAGTCGTCTTTTCACCCAAGCGTGCCTGGATGGCCAGAGTCTTATCTTCGTAAGGAGACGATCTCTTGCTGAGTTCGAGATAATCAAGGTATATGTGCTCTCCCACGCTACGCGGTGCCCCGTGTCCACGTGGTGCACCGCAACTGCACTGCCAAATTATCTTTTTCATTCCCTTGTAGTCTCACCGATGTAGATGTAATTGCAGTTGCAGTTACCGCAGGGTACACAGTAAACTCAGTCTCGTGTATTCCTGATCTGATAAGAGTTCCTATCTCCTCCATCGCTTGTATCCTCTTCCGCGAACCCAGGGGTGCAGAATATGCCACAATGCTAGAACGAGGTTCGCGGGAAATTTCAGAGAACTGTGGAAATTCACTGAAAAACGGCTTGCCAACATAGTGAAAGGCTGTGGAAATTTGAAAAATCTGTAGGAAAATTTTGGGGAAATTTTGTCCTGTAAGAATTTTCTGCACCCCTGCGCGAACCTGGATTCCCACTTTCCAAGGTTTCCTTCTTAAGGCTCGATCTAATACCATCACCAGCGGAGTTACTTATGGGAAGAAGAATGAGGACACTACTTACAGCGCATCCCGTCGACTACTACCCAATTTCGACATACATCAACGTCAAGCAAGATTAGACAACAACACTCGCAGACAAATCATGCTAACAAGGATGCAAACCCTTTCCCTCACTTTGAAGAGAGCAAATTAAGATGAAGGAGTCTTGGCAGCAGGGAACCATAATCATGGTTGGCGCAAACCAGCACTACACCATACATCGGAAGATGGTAGGACGTAACACACGCCCGGATAAGTCCCCCCAGCCTAACATCACTGCTGCCTGCAGACCAAATTATCACCTGCCAACAACCAAAGACAGGGAAGTTAAAGTCTGCTACCCACTACCTACAACAAGTGCCAGTCCAACAGAAACTGAAAGATCTAACACCTGTGACTGTAGCGCCAGCAGCTCCACTAACAGTAACCATTGTCGGTCCCGATAAGGAGTGGAAGAGTAGTGAATCCACCATCGCTGTATGGTTATGATGAGTAGGAACAACTAAATGCCTAGATTAACTACATTCATAAAATTGGATCGTCATAAAAAAAAGGTACATCATGTATGCACTATCTAGTGTAGCTGTTAGAAGTGTATAATTTAGTACGCTGTACTAACACCAGAAAAAGCAGCAATACTGCGCCAGTGCCAAGTTGTCTAAAATCAAAACTGAAACGTAGCACGCGAAGCAGAAGTGTGCCACTAAAGCAAAGCTCCATTTTATTGTTGGCTAGAGCAAGTTTTTATTTTTATTACTAAGGCTCGGCCGAGACAGCTATTGGCATCGGTTTCCACACCGATACTATTGGTATCGGAACGGTATCGGCTAACTGTTTCGGTCAAATATAGGTTTTTGCGATATCTTCGCCAAATATTGTCCGTTTTTGATGTTCCCATGCACGATTTTAACCGTTTTTTTCGAGAGCTTTCCAATGGTGCTAATTTCAGCGCAATAGCTTAAGTCATTCTCAAATTATTTTACAAAAACCAAAAACAGGTTCCAAAAATGGGACTTTTACTTCAAGATGCTTGCTCATAGAGGTTCGAGATTCGGAATTTTTCATCAAATTTTGTTTCTGAATATAGAAGAAACTTTAACTTTACTGGAAGTAATGCATTGAAGTATCGGTAACGGTGATGTAGCATCAGACCGTATCGGATCGGATCGGTCAAAGTTGGTAACGGCCGAGCCTTAATTATTACAGTAGGCTACTCTGACATTGTTTCCATGTTAAACACTTTTAGTTTAAAAACAAAGGACCAAAAATTAGTCTTGAGAACGTTACGCACACCTTTAACCATCTCATGCAGGTAGCAACCTCTACTAACAAATTTGTGCACCACTGTAGATGCTCCCGACTTAGCAATGTAGTGGGAAGTTACGGAGACACGCTCCTGTTTTCTATAGGCCCCTGGTGGTGCTAATATCTGGCTCGCAGTTGCGTCTACAGCCCAGCTTATCCTAGTCTAGTGAAGATGCGTTTGCCCACTTTTCATACCCACACCTCAAACGCTGATACATAATAATTTAAATCACGAAGCTGTTAAGGGAATTGTTATTTGGAAGCACTACATCATTATTTGCCACTTTTTCTGTCTAACGAGTGTATTAGTGGCCAATGGGGTTTGTGCTCAGTGCAATGGGGTGCCTGTATCTGATAAGGGTCCCGCATGCAAAGTATTAAGTAAAATATAAACCCAACGGATTTCTCTAACTGTGCTATAAGTTGTACGTAGGTCTTCTACAGGGTGATCCAAGTAGGCTAAAAGTGTTACGAGCCGATATCCTGTGAATGGCTAATGAGTGAATAATAATGATAGAAATGCAATGATGGGTATGTGATGGGGGACGTTTACATGAGAAAAAAGGAATGATCTTGAATTGATATTTCAAGGTCATCCTCATGCTACCTTCCAAATGAGACACGATACGGCAAAAAAGTAAATAATTAGAAAGTTGGAGGCAAGGAGACAATTGAATAAACTAATCGTTGTGTTAGTGCGAAAGTTTTCGTCAAATTCAGACATATTATTCGGAGAATTAAAATATTTACCACTCATTTTCACAAACAAGACAGTGTCAACTTCTTGCAAATTTTCAATGGCTGGCTGCCATCTTCCTCGGGCATTACGACAAACGTTTTCTTGTGTTCACTACATCACTACATCGTCGTC
>JAHWFP010042696.1:0-10309 GCA_023313725.1 Lithobius niger | reverse complement strand
CTTGTGTAATTATATATATAGATGCTTGTGGAAATAAATGAGGCTCATGGCGGTCCCGAAGCTGCCTTTTCGAAAAGCATGGTGTCCTGAGAACTTCCCTCAATGCAAGGGCGGTGTTAAATGCATGGTTTCCAACACTGGGTAGGTATGGTAGCTCATGTTCGACCGAATTAAGTTTCCTAAAGTTTTTGTGCATACTGGCTAATAAACGCACAGCTATCATGTGTGTCAAATCCTCCTCCTTCCCCCAATGCTAATGCCCCCCCCCCCCCCACTTTCTAATGATCACTTCTATTATGTTGTTCATGCTGGTGGAAATAAATGAAGCTCAAGGATGCCCTTCGCGAAGCATGCTGTCATGTAAACTTCCCCAATGCTTTTCTCCTACCAGGCGCACATGGCCTTTTCCTTTTCTAATTAAATATAATCATCTTTTTTTGCCCGTCACCTAAAATTATTGTACAGATAGCAAAACCCGTGTTTTGCACGACATGACCTTCTAGGGTCGGGGTATTTTTAGTGAATGAATTTGATTGTTGTTGTTCTCACGACCTAGTTTATTTTGGCGTTTCAAGTAGGGCACAGACTTGGATTCACTACAAATTTAGTCCTACAATTCATTGCACAATACAGTAAGTAAGATAACTTATTGAAAGAATAAAAAGCACCCAAAGTAGTCAATGTTTTAAAATTTGCCAGCAAGTTCACATGCATACAGTAAAATGCGACAACGGGATGAAATTCCCGAAACGTCGCATTTTACTGTATAGAAAAGCACTTGTTGGCTTTTTAAAACGTTAAGATTACTTACGCATTGCGTCGTTTTCACGGATCAGGCCTTCAAGCTCGTTGCGTAGACGCTGAATTTCCTTTTCAAGCGATAGAGCTAAATTAGGAAAGAATTAAAATCAGTACAGTTCAGTTAACAGTTTAGTTGACTAAACTTCTTTTACATAACTGAAGCACCAGTGGACGTCGGAGACGATATTTTCTAGTTTGTAGTAACAGCTAACTGCACATGGCCAATTGGGATTGAAGCTTCGAAGAGAGGAACGGAATTGTAATCTCAGTTGGTCATGGCGCTGGGGTAAGTGGTGGTCTCTTGGACGAATCATAGATGGTGCCTTTTCGTTCCCTGTTCAGCGATGAATGCAACTTCAATCCGAGCTTCAATCTCAGTTGACCATTGCGCTACGGAAATAGTGATCGCTTTGTGTCCACGGTCATGAGAGTCATGCCGGAAGTGAATGTGAACTCTTAACTATTAACCCAAAGTAGCGACACATATGATTTTCGACGCAATACACCTTTGTGTTTGTAAAAATTCACCTAAAAACCGAACATCTGAGAAAACTGAGAGTGGAGTGAGGAGGGCCTTTAAAAATCTCCAAGTACAACTCACGTATCTGGCGACAGTTTGGTACCTTTAACGTACTGAAATCCCATAAGCAAGCTTCGCTCTGCCTCCGGTCTGTAGGAGTTTGGTTGAGTGTGCTTTATAGTTTTTGATGTTGGCAATAGATGGCGTGTTCTGTCTATGGCCATGAGAGCCTTGCCGGAAGTGACCCTAAACCCTCGACTGTTACTGCTGTTAAAGTGTTAACCTAATACCTAAACTCAACCAACACTCCAACCGTATGAGCCTGAACGAATTTTGAAAGCTAACATGGTAACGTGACAATTTTTATTACTGCTTTTCTGGGTTTTGATAGAAGACCAGAAATTGCTCCAATGTACGGAAGTTGCAGTGATATACTTAACCCGTTTAGCATGTTATATAGATCAGTGACATTTGCCACCATATTGGCACCAGATTGGCACCAGTGTGGGTTTTGGAGGGCATAACTACAAGCTGCACTACATAAAAATGGAGGGAAAAACTACGGAAGAGCGGATTTCTTAGGCTTAAAATAACGTTTTCTTCAACAACAAAAATCGCGCGTTTTAGGTCTACGAAATCACTCTTCACCGGATCGGCTTCAGTATGACGCCCTTCTGTTTCTCTCTGCAGTGCCCCTTGCAGCTAACCCATTAAGGCTCGAACATAGAGTTATATACAATAATACTACGTCGTGTCACTGCTCCATGGTATTTGTTAATTGTTAAATGCTGTTAAAGCGTTAACCTAACATCTAAATTCAACCAACACACCAGCCGTATAAGCCTTTACGAATTTGTAACGTAGCAACGCCTTTCGTGGTAATGTGACTATTTTTATTACTATACTCTTCTGGCCGGAAGTTGTGCCCGAAGTTGCACTGATGTCCGGAAGTTGCCGCTTGTACCTAACTGATTTAGTGATCTTATATACGGGATAATAATAGACTGTTGGATGACAAATGCCAACAATCGTTACAACAATAATTTTGCATTTACACGCCACTTCAGGATTACGTGCTTCAAGCTGTAACCGTTTTTTTTTTTAAATGCACTTCCCCGTACTACTCTTTATCTGTGACAAATTTATTTGTAACCTCTGTCTCAGAAAAATTTAGACACGCGAACTTTCCCTAACGAGCTGTAGACGTGACTATATACTCTATGAGAATTAACATGGGAGCCATGTCCTTAGCTAGTAGCTAGCCAGTAACACAAATCAAAGTTACTGATGGAACTTTTTCTCCCAAAAAGACATGCTCCCACACTTTAAATGTTGAAGTTTTCCTCGTTACTGGACCCAATACACCTGATTCCAACGATTTGCAAAGATTTCTACCATATGGGGAATTTACACCAGTAGGCTGAATAAGGTACAAGGTCGTTACAGTTAACAGAAACAGTCTGCTAGTGGCCACTTTTCCACTTGGTGGTGGCACTCCAGCGTGTGTCTAGAAGGTCCGCCTTTGAAGGTTGGCCTTTGAAGACAGAACATTCCTCCAGGAAAAAGAAAGGTAGTGATGAAGATAGTGATTTTTGTAGTTTGCACTTCACTGCCAAACGGAAGTTGTGATATCCTGAAAAAAATGGTCTAAGAAGCCTCTAAGTATCTAAAAAGATTCGGCCTTTGATGGCAATGATATCATTCAACTAGGGAAAGGCCACCAATGATAATATTATTAGCGGAGTTAATAGCACCGACTAAGAAAAAGTTGAATGAAAACTAGAACATTTATACTAGCGGTAGCAAGCTTCATGTTTTCAATTAACGTCCAAAGGTGCATTTAACTTGGCTATTAGGATTAACCTTGGCGGCCTCTCCTTGGCTGATTGATATCACTACCGAGCCTTTTTGGAAACTTGCTGGGTTCTCTTATACCAGTTTTGGCTTTGGGTGATATACATTGGATCGGACAGTCTACTCACCTCTGAAGCATTGGCATATACAACGTTCTATTGTTGCGGGTGAAAAGATAAAAAGAAAAAGACTATTATTAGTACTACGTAGACCAGGAGAGGGAGATAGTGTCAATAAGTGTAACATTAGCTTCATATCTTATTGGCTATGTCACCAATACGTTCTCACTCTATCAACTGGTTGCTTAGTTCGTGTGGTCATACATATGGGCCAGCAACCACGGTCCAAAAACCAGCAACAACAACCAAATCAAACATCAGACAGTGCCAACAACATCGGCCACACCGAGGTGCCAGCAACACTTACGCCAACTCCATCTGCCGTTGCTATGCGTCAATAGAGGATGAGCTGGGAAGGTGGGCGCTATAGGCCCTTTTGCTGTTCAGCGAGTTCCCCAATTTCAGCCTAATTTCTTGCTATGTCACTTGGGTAACCCGTGCAATGACAAAGTTGGACATTAAGTTATTCTGTTTTCGTTAGGCTTAAAGGCGGGTTGCCAACAAATTAGAGTCTGCAGTAATTAGCCCTATCGAGTTCTCTCAGAGCAAGCAAAGAAATGCACAAAGCAGTATATTTTAAACACACACTCAAGCCATTTGCCTCCTTAAGTATTGAGTAAAAATTTGGGCCGTCCTCGTGCACCTGCGAGCAAGCTGTAAAGTTTAACGATATTGATGTTACTAGATGGCGCCAGGGTATGTAGTTTATATTCTACTGTGTCGCCATCTAGTGGCATTAATATCGTTAACCGTTATAGCGTGTTTCCAGGTGTACAGTCCCGTTCAAAAGTAAATGTCCAAGCCTATACTAAATTTAAACAATAGCCTCTCGCTCTTCAAGAATGACTGGAATGTACGCAGTTGTGTACTAGAACGTGGTATTGTTGCAGTGAGCTTCGTGTATGGCGCACCAAACCATTCAAATAAGCAACGAAATGCTTTGTTGAACTAGCTAACAAATACGGTAAAACAAAGACTTCATGTTGTTATTAATTTATAAAATATGAATGATCAATTCGTTTTTTACGTAACGATGTTGCCTTCACCTGATACTCATTCTATTTCGTTTGAATAATGTCTCTAAATCCTTTAGCTTTTTGCTACTCCTTTATATACTTAAATCAACTAACCTACACGACTTTCATTTCATTGTGGCTGGAGAGTGGCAGAACTTATGAGCCAGCACATATTGACGTGCCTTCATTAAAAGTGCTTTATAATTCCTGCCTAATTTTTACTAGTTGAAATTGTGATATGAAATAAAAAAATTGATCAATAAGAAATTTTCACTTTTTGCATTTTCCCTTTGAACGATTAATCTGTAATTCCACAGATCAATCGTTCAAAGGAAAAACGCGAAAAGTTAAAATTCTTACTAACCAATTTTCAATTTTTCAATAAATAAACAATAAATCAGAAGATAAGCTGTTAACGAAGCAGACAGTCTGCGTTAAAGACTGGCATTGGTGAAGATACACGATGACTAAGCTGATCGAAAGAAAGAAACGACAACTACCCCGACTGGGACTGTGAAAGACAGAATTTTACATTTAATGTCTAAATCATTAATCTGGGAAATTAAGTGTATGACTTATATCACAACTTCTCACGGCAAAAAACTTGGTTGTAGTCTGGCAAAGATAGTTATATTTCTGGCAATGATGAAACAGTTTTGTTTTAATTGTAGGTTCGTTTAAGTGTTTATTCATCCAAAAAAATTATCCAAAATAAAATAAAATGTATTTCTGCGCTGAGCTGGATGATCTATTGTGTATTCCAAGTTTAAGTATTGCCTTTTATTTACTCGTGTCTATTCTATATTATGATAGCAGACGTATTGTAATGCAGTATGATAATACGTATTTATTTTCGTTGTGACTTTTCAGAACTCCGAATCTGTAAAAGACCAGATTTAAACAGGTTATACTATGGATACTGGTTTTTTTTTAACCAGATTAACTATGTATAAAACAAATGAAGAGAACGATGGAACTAACATTATGGAATGCAGTGGGTAGATTTTTTTAACTTGCAGACGCTTTATTTTCGAGAGGATAACACTAGTAGTCCCTAGCTAGAAAGTGAGCTGCGGACAAACCAACTTCCAAACGAAAGACTTGCACTGAATGAGCGAGCGAAGCTAGCAAAATGCAGTGCATTTGCAACAAGTACAGAAAACCAACTTGGTATGTCAAAGTATCACGAATTAGAAAACGAAAACGAACTCGTTTGATGTTAAAAAAGGTTTAACTGATCCGAAGTCAAAACAGAAAAGGAACACAAATAAACTTTCCTGTAAGGTTTCGTACACCACATGGTTCCTGTGATGTTTAGTCCACGTGAAACCTTACTGCTTTTATCAACCATTAGACACGTAAAAAAAATTAAACAATATCCCAAGTTTCAATATTATTGTAAGATTAGTATAGTGCTATACACTCGTCTACCTTTCGTGGCTAAATTTTTTAGTATTATTCAATTCAAGTCGTCTCCTTTCCGTTCATCCTTTCTTTTCATCATGCATTACCACTTTTCGTATTCAAGACTTCAGGACTGGTATTTTATTTTTATTTTAACGGTATTTCCACGATTTTAGGAGTCGCACCACCCCTGAATTACTTAATCTGCAGGTCTGTACTAAGCACACTAAGACTGTTTTTTTACGATTGTTCAGCGATATCGTTTAGCCAAGTAGAATGAACCAATCAGACATATCGTGTTCTAAAGCAAAAACTGTAAAAACATGTGAATACAGCATTAAGGTTTCACGTGGACTAAACAGCACAGGGACACTACATGCGGTATACGAAACCTTACAAGAAAGTTTATTTCTGTTCCTTTGCTGTTTTGACTTCGGATCAGTTAAACCTTACTGTAACCTCAAACGAGCTCGTTTTTGTTTTCTAATTTAAACTGGAATTTATTTCCCGTGGCTATGTTTACCACTTATGCCCACCCCCTCCCCGCCAACCATTCGCAGACGTATCTGCAAAAACGGGAAATTCGTCGTTTCAACACAATTAAACATTTCAATCATGCATGCATTAATTAGAATAATTCTCTCCCCCCCCCCCTCCCCGTGGAAAAAAGATAATGCTTAATAATTAAGAGCAATGTAGCTACTGTTGTATAGAAGGCAAATAATTAAATAATTCCGGATACAACGACGGGATCATATTTACTTAATAGTGACAAGCTGGTAATTTTTAACACTATTTGTCCACCATCAGAGCCTACAGTTTCTTACTAAGATACGTCAAATGTTTGATTGACATCTGAGAACCGACCGAAAAAGAATCGGAATTTTTTTGCACGAGATTCAAAGTAAAGTTAAAGGAGAGGATTGACTTTAAACTACTGTATTCGCTCTGTCCTCCTGCAGAGTCTAATCTTGTTTCAAACAGAAATAATGTAGCGCATAGTAGCTAACCAAACAAGTTAGTTGCAGCAAACGGGTTCTACAACGGGAGTTTACTTCAAACAATTTTGCAAGTTAATTTAAGAGCTTGACGGCGAACCATAGATTTGCGTGGCGGCGTACAACAATACCCGCTATCACGAGCAAAGCACCTGCTACTCGTACAGCAGGTATAATACAAGCCATTGTTATCGATAGCATGGACGTGGACATTTACTTTTGAACGGGACTGTACGTGGTCATACCAAATTTCTACTCAATAATTAAGGAGGCAAAGTGGCTTGTTTGTTGTGTTAAAAGATATTTCTTTGTGCATTCCTTTCTTGCTGGGGAAGTCGACAGTGCTCGATAGTGCTAGATGCTTCAAATTTACGTTTGGTGGCAACCCACCTTTAGGGCGCGTTTACGCACGGACAATTTTCTCGGTTACTAGCTTTTACTTGGTCAATACTAAATATACTGGCCGCGTCTCGCCTTTGTCGGAGCATGCGGCTTTCAAGTTGTCTATACGTAGTAACCATGACAACGACGCGGACGCAAATTTTGTCCATGAGCCTCGCGACACGACGTACGATGCTTGTAACATGACGGCGTCGATTTATGACAACAAGAAAACAATTTTTACTGCAGTACACGACGACGGACAGATTCCTGAATACCGGCATTCGAAGGTTTGTCTTCGAATCGATAACTCCGAAATGGACGCCATGTTGGATTTTGAATTCTCGCTGCGAGTAGCTATTTATTCTGCCGTCGTTTGATCACTGCTAGACGCTGATTTTTCAGCGAGAATATCAAATTTTGGAAATAACGTGAAATGGCAACAATGTTGTAGCAATGTTTAAAATGACTGTTGCACTTTGTTCTTTGTCCGTGTTGTTATTTATAATACATTTAATTTGTTGTCTATTACCGCATTCATTTAATAGAAACGGGAAATTAATCGTAAATAAATAACGGTTGCCTAGCAAATAGCTTTCGGCGAGCGAGAAGGTCTCGTTGCGTAAACGAGCCCTTAAAGGTGGCTATTCAGCGAATTACAGCATCTAGCACCGTCTACCATTATTTAGTTCAAAGTAGGCTAGCACTTGATTTCAGCAAATAATGAGCAAAGTAATTTCTTTTTATACAACAAACGAGCCGCTTAATTATTGAGAGTAAAGTTGGTGCATTCACGTGCACCAAGGAGCAAGCGGTCGAAGTTAATGAAATCCCTGTTACGAGATGGTTCCCATCTAGCAGTTCAAAATCTGTGTTTCAAAACGGTCGATATACAGAAAGATTTTTAACTTTACCGCTTGCTCCCAGTTGCACGTGGATGCACCAACTTTATACACTCAATAATAATTCTCAGTCACTTGGTGACAAATGAACACGGAACAAGTATGGTCGCCTTGGGGTCGCCTGCGCGCCACTGACTGGCTGCGGCCGCCAAGTGCGCGGTGCTATATACAACCTAAGCATACTCGTTGGTCGCAGCGACCTGGTTGCGCGGCTTGGTCGCTTACTGCGCAGGGGCCCACAAAATACATTCACAATTTTGAAATGGCCCTGTTTGCATGCAATGATGTTAAAATGGCAAATGCGTTTTTAAATGTTAGAAAAGGGCATGATGCAATACCATCTCATTCTTCGTAATATAAATCACTGCATTATCCCACTGAGCCATCGTCACGTGAAAATCAAGCCTTTTTTAAAGTCCTGAAGCATATGTAGGTATTTTATATCGGTAAAAACGTGTTGAATCTGGCTTAGATTAGACGAACTATTATTTTAATGTACTCGATGCAAATTATAAGAGCAGCGAGCACATTAAAGGATGAGAGAGGTTTGGGAAAGGGAGACCCTAACGTGACGTAACTAAAGTATGTTAGTAATAAACAGATATTTGGTTGGGATTCAGTTATTTATGATGATCAATGCTACTTGTCCTACATTTGCTCTGCTTGCCACGAATTAACCAAAATGAAGCTTAAATTATGTGATGGATGGTGATAAAATGAATACCAGGGCGTGATAACTTAAGTTGGGAGGACTGGGACAATTGGGGAGGAATATTATTAATAAATCTCCAATTAGTTGGCCCAAAGCTACCTAACATGAATGGAGGATTGGATTGAAATTAGGGTTTGAATGTTACATTGCTTAAGGAAATTGGATTGAAATTAGGGTTTGAATGTTACATTGCTTAAGGAACCTAACACTACAACAATAGGATGACTAGGCAATGCATGAGCTTTACAATTGGTTTGATCTCATGATACATCATAGTATAACAATACAGCAAGCATAACTCAGAATTAGGGCACACTGAGATATCTATCCAAAATCAGCTCAAGGTAAACAAGATGCTGGGTCATCAGTCCCAGCATCAGGTCGTCCAATACTGACGTAGGTTAAGAACTGAGGCTGGATGAATCACTGCAGAATGCCAGCTACCCCCCCCCCCCCCTCACTGAGAAAAATTGCAGCAGCGCTATATGTTGCTGAAGAACTTAAGTTTATTGTTTTCAGCAAACTTGTATTTTACTTGTGGAACAGGTTCACGACACAGAAACAAAAATACATGGTAAAAATAAAATACACAATATTACACTTTGAACTTCGTAATGAAGTCCGCCCTAAAAGGAAACGGAATGGTATTCAAAATCTCTAACTTATCAGTTACCCAGCCCTAAATGTGGCGAGGGACAACTTTACAACTAAACTTCCAAAATAACTCCGTTCCATCTAGATCCGGTAACCATTGGTACGGAAATATCCTTCCCGAAATGTAGGATTCATAATAAATAACACAGTGTTTATATTGAGGTTGTCAAAGAGCCAGTGAGTTTAATGGTTGCAGTAAAGTGAAAAAAAAAAAAACTTCATTTAGGTAGGAATGAAGGAAAACAAAAGTCCGCCAAAGGTTTGGTTTTACCTGAGAAAATTGTTAGTGATAAAAATAAGCGCTGGTTAAGTAAAGCATTTAATGAAAACGTTAGAAAAAAATATTTAAAACTGAATTAAATTCTCTTCAACGATCATCATATTAATTACAAGAAATAATGATGCAATTACAAAACAACTATGTATGATTCACACCCCTAAAGTACCCATAGCCTACGATTTACAAGAAAATCGTGTGCAATCCAGATTATAAGTATCTAAGTTCATGGTTGCCACTGTTGCCAAGCAAAGGCCTCGCGCTCACGTGGCTACCATTGTTGCATCTCGATGTGCCAGGCCGTCAAACCAACGCAGTGCCCAAAGAAGAATGATAAATGGTAGAATGATAAATGGTAGGCTCTGTGTCGATTAATCTTTGGCAGTGCCCACCGTTTGTTTATTTTCTGGTAAGTGTGCGTTAACAACTTAACAGGAAAGTTGAAACAAATTCGTTAAAGTTCAAAGTATTGAAGAACCTAAAATTTGTGAACCAGATCGATCACTTCTCTATCTTTTAGAAGGAAGCTGTTAAAAAGATCCCAAGTACGGCAAGTACTAGCGCTCGGTGAGTCGGTTCCATATATGGCGACTAGCAGAAACAGAAAGGACCGCTGTGATGTTTTGGTAATTATGCAGAAAACATGATTTTACCGCTAGCAACCAATTTAA
>JAHWFP010042692.1:0-11300 GCA_023313725.1 Lithobius niger | reverse complement strand
AAACTTGGCCAGATAGTAGAAAGCTATGGAAGGTATATTTATAACAATTTTTATGCAATAAGGAGCCACACGTAAATTTTAAAACTGTTCACTTGTTGTTGTTCTTCTTCTTCTTTTTGTGCAACATGGTTTCATAAAACATGAACTAAGCCAGAAATTTCCCTGGCTTCATCCTCACAGAGACCACTCTTGCAATTGGCCGAGCCATTCCGGAGTTACGGGTCCCTGAACGATCATTTTGATTGTTATAACCATTGTAATTAGGGAACAATGCCACTAAGCAAACTTCAGATTCATACTTCGTGCACGTGTTATCATTGCTAAAAAGTTGATTGTTGAAGGTAAAATGAAAGAATCCGTGTTTCAGTTAAACGCGTATAGATTTAAACCAAACTAAGCTATGTTTGTAATTTCGAGGCCGATTGGCAGCTAGAAACGATAGAATGGGTCTATTTATTTCGTAGATGCAGGCTTTCAGAGCTGAGTCGAATTGTTTTGAAGTGGCCAGCAAGTCAACTACATGCATAAACATTTGTAGCGTGATGCCATAGCCGTAAAAACCATACACGGATTACAAAAAAAAGATGTCAATTACGCAGTAAAAAAAAGGGTTGTATGACTAAAGTTTGACTAAAAGGTACACGGATAAAAATTAATGATTTTTAATTGAAATAAGCAAATGTACAATTGAGAAAATTGCGTCTGTTTAAGTGCTGTTGTGCTTTACGAATCATACATGTATGTAAAAACGACAACAGCACTTAAAAGAGATGCAATTAAAAATTATTAATTTTTATCTGTGTACCTTTTAACTAGTAAAGTGAAACTTCAATCATGTAACCCTTTTTTTGTATGGCACACTAGACGTTTTTGTTTGTAATATATTGAATGTAGCAGTATTATGATCGCTCATATTGAAGTGTTTAATAACATCGGTTTGGTCAATAATGCGATCACTATCAACTAAAACCAAGTCCAAAATAGTTTTACCTTTTGTTGGCTTAGATACTAATTGGCTCATTCTCAAGTCCGGCATCAAGTCTCAAAAAACTTGCTTTATACCATTAGATGTAGCAAGACTAGGTCAGTCGATAAATCCATATTAAAATCTCCCAGTACAATGTCTGTAATGCCTGGCTTAATGGTCCGGCTCAGAAAACAGCACATCAAATTTACCAGAGTAAAATCTTTGACGTTTGGGATGTATCCCAATGTTAAACCTGAAATTTCCTGGGCCGAATTAAAGGCTCATGCTTCCACAATTATCAGCAATCAATGTTGCAAAAGCATCCAAAAACCCTCTAAAGAAAACAGCGATCCCATCACCTTTAGCAGCGGTACGGTCACGCCTTAAAATCCTGTAAGAGGCAATATCTAACAAAAGCATATAATCAGGGTGAAAGTATCGAACCATGTTTTGGTGATTACCAAACTGTCAAAAGTTCAGTTACTGTGGAGATTACGAAGTGCTCCCAATTTTGCATTAGCACTCTGAGCATTAATGAACCAACATTTCAGGTAATTAGCAGTTTGAGAGGACGCCGCAGCTAATGGCTGACAGGAAAAGGGTTGATAAGTTCGAAAAGGCTGAAATGTATCAGATTGCCCTTCATATTGACCAGTGGCATGAATAAAATGATTATATGAAGGATTTAGATTGCATCTATTTAGATCTATTTGCAAGGGTGCGGTGCGGCCTAGTCAATGACAAAGATTCCCTGTTATTCAATCCAGTTTCCCATGTAGGCTGTGTTCCTTAATGCCACCCCAAATTCACTTTGAAGGATCATTTTCCCTTTTCGTGATACATGGATCCCATCTCTTGCTATGCTTCCAAATGTTTTGAGTATCTGATCCCATACAATAATAAATCTCCATCTACCTTGAATACACATGTTACCAGTTCACTGTTACAACAAGTTGTCTAGTCTTGATTTCTTTTCTATCCAGGCTGGGGAAGCAAATCCAAAAAAAATCACTGATGCATTTGGTCGGAATTTCTGTAGAGTTTCTGCAGTCAATGCAAGACTTTTTTCGGATGGTCTTAATTGATGTTGCCGTCACCTGCACAAAGGATAAGAGTCAACTGGTCCCGACAACTTAATCGCTCCACGGATATGTCTTGCTAATTGCTTTGCCCAGAGATCAGGCCAAGTCTAGGTAATGGAGCAACCAAAGTTACTTAAATTTAGGCTTCTAACGGGTGAATCTCCAATTATGATCACCTAAGAGCTACTCCGATTTGTGTATATTTACCACCAGAGGTAGTACCTTTCCACTCTGAATCAGATGCCAGTCGATTGGACTGGATAGAACCTGTTGGCTTCAAATGATTGAGCCTCACTATTTCGTTTTCATGGGCTCTGGCTGTAGCTGTGGAATTGTTTCTATTTACTCTGTTACCCATGTGGCTAAATACCCTGCCAGCAGTAGCTGCATTTCTGGCAAAATGACAGTCAGTGTGAGGAATTCGGATTGGGGATAGGTGTCTAAATTTCTGGGATTAGCGGTTCCGTCGCACTATGGAGATTCCTTTTTCTAGAGAAAGACGATTCTCTACCGGGGCGCGGTGGTGGATGGTTCTTGTCCAGTTCAAGTGGAGCACCATTGCCGAGTAGGACATTCCCCTCATGGTAAGGAGCAAAGCAGCATGGTAAGAAACGACGTCGATGGACCAATGATGGTGTTCTGACGGGGAAGGCGGTCTCGAAGGCCAAAACCGTGGCCTGTGGAAAGGCCACGATTCTTGCTGGATTCGTCTGGTTGCAGCAAATTCTTGTACATGAAACAATCTGGAATGAAGTTCTCAACAGTTTTTAGAAGGTCCAAAAGCGGGATCTCAGAAGGGTCTGGTTCCCCCCGATAAAGTGCCTCGAAGTGGGTGTGGCGAGAAGGAGGATCGGTGGAGGTAACCGAAACGCAGGTGCCCTCGTCGGCAGAGGCCAGGTCGGGGGAAAGCGGACGAGTTGGTCTGCCCAAATGTATCGGTTGAAAGGCAGAAGGAACCAAAGGCTGAGATGGGCCCGGTGTAGCCAGAGGAGAAAGGCGAGCCTTCTATGTAGAAGAAGCGACCCAATCCTCCATGTAGCAAGATGGAACTGGAACCGACGGAACAGGTTGCTTGCACTTGAAGGAACGTAGTGCCAATTCATGAGTTCGTGAACACGTTCTTTGGACTGGGGAATGCTGCGGTGTTCAATGGCCATAGAATGGGAAGTGTTGAATGTCTGGAGGACCGGGAAGAAAGGTCAAGCGGACAGCATGAAGTTTTAGAAGACAAACGTTTCACAACTGCTTTCTGAGCTATGAGTTGAAGCTTAAGGCGGGAGTAGGTCTCCTTGGCTTGAAAGAGCTGATCCTGAAGGGACCGAAATTCGGGAGTGGACCGGGGCTGATGACACTGGAGCAGAGATGTATTAGGCGTGTCCAGAGTAGGACCGGGAATCACAGAGGAATCGGTGGCAGGAGGATCGTGAATCGGGACCGTAGCAGAGAGAGTGCTGTCCCGCGGGGAGGGCGGACAAGCTGCAGAAAGGATAAAAAATTTCGGGAGCGGCTGTTTCATAGAAAGCGGGTCCGCAAGGGAGGCGGAATGGCTATCCTGGCCAAGGAATCGCGTAGATAGCCTTTGACACGAGGCATCTAAGGGAACCGAGGATCGCAGGTAAGAAGCTAACAGCACGTCCGACGTAGTTGGCACGTGGAGAAGAAAAGATGACTCAATCGACAGCCAGACTTATATAAACGGCTGCACAGTAGGATGCGCAGTGGGAAGAGAACGCGTGATAAACTCCAGAACTCTAATCTCTATACTGTCAGCATTGAGGGAAGGAGAATGCTAAAAAAAATCAGGTAATGGATATTATCCTGGCATTAGAAAGTAAACGTAAATCAATCGACCGACAGCCACTGAGCGCGAGAGTACGTCGCCTGCTTCAGCCCGCAGTCGTAGCAGTCGCTGTTACAAGATCGACAGAAGGAGGAGTTGGGACAGGGTTAACAACTTTAGTACTGATTGAAGGAGAGAGAATGGAAGAAATGCTTAAGCAAACATCTTGTCCCAGGAGTTGCTTAGAGCGTTCGTCGCTCAAGATGTCGGATCAAGAAATGGGACACAATGTTAGAAAGTTGATTGTTGACTTCGTGGTGAAGAGATCCACAAAGGGAGTCTGCCACTTCACAGAAAGTGAATGGCAAATACAAGGATCGACTCAGGGCCGTAGCTAGCCCCCTTAGCCCAAGGCGAACCAACTGAGCGGCGCTCGTCCTCCTGCCGACTACCTATTTCATGAAGAAAAATCACGAAATTTGTACTGAGGCTGACAACACTAAATACTAACAACTCCTAATAAATGAGATCTGTAATGGGCAGTTTGAGTAATTGAAGACTGATCATTAACAAAAGCGTTTTTTTTATAGAACAAACACGAGTTCATGATAATTTTGGCTTGTCAACAGATCAAAAAACCTCAATTAAGGTAATAAAGGGAAGAGAGTAAGCTACTTCGTTATAACAAAACTTAAAATAAACACTTTAAAATAACTAATTCAACCGGAATAAAAAAAAATGTTTTTTTTTTCTAATTTTCCCATTTTTTGGGTGCAAGCACCTCCTTAAGAAGCAAGACACAAGTACAGTGAAATGCCTCTCTACAAACTCTTTTTGATTTTCATTTTTCGGTTTCCTGATCATTAAAGAAAAAACGAATAATTGGCTAACAAAACCTACGAAAATTGCGACGCGAGTACTAAACCAAGTCCAAGCAAGCATGTCTCTGTCTTCTTACGGCGTTGTCAACTTGTGTGCAATACCATCCGTTAATAAATATATTTGTGCGTTACCACCCACTTCCATGGTTAAACAAATACAGATTCAACCTTATGGACTTACATGTCAGACTGTCTGAGCGGGGAATCAAACCCACAACCTTTGAAAGGCAACGTAAATAGGTTTGAATCAGTATTTATTTAACCCATCTTGAGCCACTGGCTTTTCCATCCTGTATAACCACTTCCACGGTTAACGGTTGGAAGGAATTCGGCACGTCACCCCGAGGAAACTTGCCCTACCTTTCCTATGGCCCTGGATCGACTTTCCACTCAGTTGTTGGGACTTCCTTCTTCCTCGAAAGTTCTTCTGCCCAGACATTGAGCTTTCAAGCGATGTGACGGAGTAGAAGCATTACGTGAAGAGAGGTACACAAGAGAGTCGTGACGTCTCGGTCACGAGGGAAAGGAGCTGGTCACGAGGGAAAGGAGCTGGTCACGAAGGAAAGGAGCTAGTCCCGCCTGCTCTTCTCGTGTAGGTCACTGCAGTTGTATTGTCCAACATTACGGTGCCTACTTCCCAGCCAGAATGTGACTGCAGGACAAAATCGCTAGTCAATTTGCTTGGAGTTCGCGAAAGTTGATGTAAAGAGCTTGTTCATCTTCTTGCCAAAGTCCTAATATGGAGAGACCCTCTAGGTGACTCCGCAGTTTGAAGTTGACGTGTCCGTACACAGAAGATCGTTGGAATCAGTTCGTGATCAGGACAAATTTCAAGAGATTAGAGGGAGTCAACCACAAGGAGACAGTTTGACGCGGAAGGTTGGTGAAAGGAACCACGCCGGCCAAGGTGAGTCGGGAAAACTATTATTCTTTCCTGAACCAGTGAATCAGGCGAGGCCTTGTAAATCCTTGACGCATGAGCCTTGAGTTTGAGTCTAAAAGGCTGGCCATAGAAGGAAGTTGTAAGGCAGTCACAATCTCCATTTGGAGGAAATTTTCTAGAGAGATTTGAAGATTCTGGATTCTTTCGAGAGATGTTGAACTATGAAAGTGCGTAGATCGAATTCTGCTCCTAGAAAGACGGAAACTTGGCCTGAAGTGAGTTTCAGTTTGATCACGTTGATTCCTAAATCTACGGCCAAAAAGTGATTGAAGCAGGTTTGGGTAAGTTGCGGAAGCACGAGGCCTGAACTGTTCCTTGGCAACCAGTTGTCCAAATAGGTGTGGCTCGTATCCTCATCTGGTGGAGACGAAAAATGACAGATGAAGAACTGCGGTAAAGACAAGAGGAGCGGTGCTGTGCCTGAATGACAGAACTTCATAATGCTATGTTTTTCCTCCTGACATTCAGTGAAACAAGTGAAAAACGGAAGGATGAAGAGGAATGAGCAGGTAGGCATCTTCGAGGTCAATGGAGATGGTGAATTCATCCCTCTGAAGAGCTCCCCTGATGGAAGAGATGGTTTCCATCTTGAAATAAACTTTTGGAAGATGACGAATGAGCTTCCTTAAGTTGAAAATCGGACAACTTCCTACTCCTTTTCTCCATAACCGTCGCTGGGCTCCAAAATTCTCTTGTGTTTGGAGATGATCCCTTGATGGCTCCCTTTGCAAGGAACTAGTATACTTCGGACTCTAGCTGTGGATTGTGTTAACATCTCGAATCCACTCTGAAGGGTCTTTGGATAGTTCTGGAAGTGAAAGGGACAGGGGGTTTGTAGCCCTTCAACACAACTGATAACACATACATGCACGTAGTGATGGTTTTCTGGGTGGAAATGTGGTGTTATAACCATTCCCACGGGTCGGTGATCGGGGAAAGGTTTTGAAAGAACTGCGTCAATATTGACAGGGTTCATATTGGTTAACCTCTTGCATGCCCAGTAAATACTTCGTAAAACGGCGCTGGACAGACTCCACCAAATCAATGTCGACCAAGCAAATTTGGTAACCAGACTGGGGCTGCGTACTCTAGATTGGGCGAACAAAAACCTTACATTCCCTAACCTTGGTGTCAATATTTCCCGAAGTGAAGCATCGATTTACGAGAACAAGATGGCGAAAGGCCGCAGAACAAATTTTCCCGCAATGAGTGATAATTTAAGTCATCAGTGAACCACACCCCCAAATCATGCACTTCATCCACCGAGGTCAAGGTGTGGTTCCCCATTAGATAATGGTAAAGACTATTATGCGCATCAACATGAAAAGAAAGGCATTTGTCCACTGATAATGGCAATTGCCAAGACCAGTCAAGAACATTTTTGATTTCCAACTCAAGGTTCACATGCTAGAAGGATTAATAATTGTTGACCGATCTTCAAATCATCAGCAAACTTGTAACCAAAGGTGTCGTCATTTAAGAATTAAATTGTTCAAATATATTGTTAACAAAAGAAGACCTAGGACAGATCCCTGGGTTACTTCACAGGGCACACAAAAACTTGCTGCTGTCCTGCCTAAATGACTGGACGACAGCACTTGATAAGGGGATACGCGCGGCTGTCATAGTCATGGATTTTGCAAAGGCCTTTGATTCTGTGGTACACTCAAAACTTTGTGCTAAGCTAAAACAGTTTGGCATACGTGGCATGGCTCTTGGGTGGATTACTGCTTTCCCATCTGATAGATTCCAGTCTGTGTGCAAGGCCGTAGGAAGCGGTACTGCTGGTGCGGCATATCCCTTGCCACTTTTCGGCACATAGTTTTAAAATACCATATATCCAAACACACACAATGCGGATGCTGTCATCAACCCTTTGGAGCCACCATGTGGCTTGCCTGCTGAGCTTTGATGAGCAGCATCTGTCCAGCTAGCATAAACTGCGTGCAATTTCCCTACACCTACGAAGGACAATGATCTTGATCTAGAGAAGGCAGTTTTATTGGAAAAGTAAAAGAAACATTTTAAAACATGGTGCTATCCAAAACAAGCATTTCTTAGCCTTTTTAAACCTTTTAGGCCTACGCCATTTTTCAATTCTCGAGCGAGAAAGCCTATGGCTGCAACATGGCTGCCATGAACAAGTTGCATGCCTCACGAAAATTATTTGTAATAAAAAAACTATGCAGTTTAGGAGTATAAAAATTCGCAGACGTAATAATTATATTGTAAATTATTGACCAGAAATATAATTGGGACCATCGTCCTATGTTTTCACTATAAAAAAAAAATAAATCCTGAAGTTCGACTACGTGAATAGCGCTAATAAAAGTTTCAACTTACAGTACTCAGAATGATAACATCCACTCGATATTCTTCCGTCACAACGCGTGTTATTACTTCCGAAATCTTTATTTTATGTTTTATTACCGTAAAAATAGTTTAAAGTTGCTTTATTTCTTCGAGATTCACGATAGATTACAGCTCACTACCAAATCGTTGCCGGACGCCATAATGACCGGCTGCCCGCAATGCAACGCGCTCCTGCTAGTGCCAATGACTGCGACCTTGACTCGCTTCGCGTGACATTACTCGAGAACGGCCGAAGAGTCACGTGCCGCGAACGAGCCAATCAGCGCTCGCGATAGCTTGCGAGGCCGAAGCGTTTGAACAATGGTCGTTGAAACAGGACATTTCATTGGAGGAATACAGGTAGTGATGTTGGAGTTGATGATGTCATTTTTCGCGGGCCAGAAAATTGGGAATCCCCTCTCTCGAACGTGACCAAGATGGCGGCTGTAAGTTGTGTCGTTCCGGAGATACGATCGTTTGAACCAAGGGCTATTTTCAGCAAATAAACGCAATTTCACGTCCATTTTGGCGACGATGCCAACAATAACATTGACTTAAGGTAATAAACAGATGATATTAAATTAAATTAACCTAAATAAACCGAAAATATACGTTCCAAACTACGTAATTCAATCGGAGTTACGCCTCCGATGTACGCAATAGGAATTTTTTTTAACAGGGCGTAGAACTCGGCTGAACCAACCGGGCTAATGATACATCGTCGTGTCGGCTTTTTTGCAGTGGAATTGCGATGACGATATATCGTCGCTTAGGCCTAAAAGGGTTAAGAAGGTTTTTTACAGTCTGCACGTGCCGTTCAGCTAATCCGTTCGACTGAGGATACCTAGGACTCAAAGTGATTAGCTGAAACTACCGTTCTTTAGTAAACAGCCGAAAAGTATGTAAGTTAAAGGACATGTTATCCGATACAAAAAATTCTGGGATTCCTAAATGTCCAAAAATAGCCTTGCACACTGCGACAACAGATTTAGCAGTCTTATCAGCTATATGCACAATATCGGTGTACTTCGATAAATAATCCACAACCAGAAGATAATTGTAATTACCGAACTCAATAATGTCGCATCCTACTCTTTGCCAGGATAGTCTGGTACAAGATGCGTGATCAAAGGCTCTTCCTGCTTAGCTGGTGGAAGAAGCAATTTCTTCCATATCTTTTGAAAGCTTAGGCCAAAAAAAAAAAATTCTCTCTGGCTCAGGATTACATTTTCTCCACACCTAAGTGCGCTCGTGGAGTAATCTAAGTAACTTTGGTTTTAAAGTTGTTGGAATGAACAGTTTTTTATCAAACAAAATTAAATTGCCCGAAATGTGAAGCGAGAAACGACTGCGCCAAAACTGGCGTAAATCAGAAAGCAGTTGGCTTTTGTGTTCTGGCCAGCCTTGATTGATAACATCGTAGAACTGTTTTGACTGCCCATCCATATTGTGTTCAGACAAAAGTTCAACCTAATCACCTGAGACAATACCTGCTGCCTTCAATTCATGCACTTCAGCAACTGGTTCATTGTCACATGTGTGCTTGCAAAATTTCTCGACAACTAATCCGCTATGTACATTTCTGGACCTGGTTTGTACACTAAATTTACCTTATACCTTTGAAGGCTTAACAAAAATCGTTGGAGCCTTGGCTTGATTTTGTCAAAGGGTTTCTTAACTATAGCTAGTAAAGGTTTGTGGTCAGTCTGGACTTCCACTTCAATTACATAAATTTTATAGTGAAATTTCTCACACGCATTCACAATTGCGAGCATTTCTTTCTCAATTTGAGCATAGTCGGCCTCCATTTTTGTAAGTGCTCTCAACGTAAACATTACTGCTTTGCCTTCTTGTAATAGGCTTCCGCCTAATACTGATTGAGAGGCATCAACTTGGGAGTACAACCTTCTCTCTTGGAAGTTTGAAGTGATTAAGTTATGCCTGACAAATCACACTTTTAACTTAACAGATATTCAAAACTTGCATTCCATGGCCACACAACATCTGCTTTATTTAATACTCTGAGTGGAGCTGCAGTTTGTGCCAACTGGGGAATGTATGGCATTAGATAATTCACCATACCAAACATTCATCTTAAATCTTGTTTGTTTTCTGGCGAGGCCAGATCATGAATTGCTTGTATCTTATTGGGGTAGATTCGTGTTCCTTCACTCGTCACAATTCTACCTAAGTACTTAACACTTTCACGCCTAACCTTTTTATTTTGAACTAGCATTACAGCCTGACCGATTTTAGCATTTACCAAAAATATCATTTCAAGCTGTCCAGTGGAGCTCAAGAATTTAAAATATAGTCACTTATCTCAGAAAAGTATGCTTTAAATGGTGATGCATTTAGAATTTTTTTTACACGAATTAGTACTGGCACAGTAAGCAGCGAAACACTGTTAACAAACTCACAAAAACGCAAAAGTTCAACATTGTTGGCCGCCATTTTGTATTCAGCTAAGCAAGGCACCTATACAACTTCCAACAAACACCATTTCACACAGCTCAGACTAGTCAGTGCTGCCATCTAATGACTGATATGTGCACTAAAAACATTACGTAACAACATTGCGTGAAAAACGATGGACGTACTGGTACGTTGACTTTAGCATGCACCCCCAAACATTCAGGACGTACTGGTACGTCCATAGGCAGCTGTGCAAAAGTTCAAAGGACGTACTAGTACGTCCATAGGCGTTAAAGTGTTAACATTCGTCTTGCGATATTGAACTTTACAGTTATTGAATTTGGTATTTTCTTCATGAGCCTTGTCTTACACATTTTTCACATTTTAACATGCTCAGTTTTAGTTTTACCTTCGATGATAAAATCATCCGTCGAGATTCCTACACCTGGCAGGATCCCAAACAGTTGATTGTTTGCCTTTTGAAAAATTTCTGGCACTACACAAATCCCAAAAGGAAGCCTATTAAATTTGTACCTTCCGAATGGAGTATTAAATATTGCCAGAAGTGAACTTTCATTGTCCAGTTTTATGTTCCAAAATCCACACTTGAGGTCTAAAACAGTAAAGTACTTCATGTCTCTCAACTTTCCCATTACCTCTTCCGGTGTTGGCATCTAATAGTGTTCACGCTTCAAAGCACCACTGAGATCTCTAGGATCAATACAAACCCTAAGATCACCATTTGATTTTTCAATTATTAGTAAAGGCTGTAGCCTTTACTGTAAGGTTTGACCTCGGTCTCCCATGTTAAAGCCGAAATTTGGAAGCTTAACTTCTCCTCCGTCGTTCAACATTTTCCACTGAAATTTAGTATATAAGC
>JAHWFP010042689.1:0-10887 GCA_023313725.1 Lithobius niger | reverse complement strand
TCCCAGATCTATGTCTTTCTCCAAGCTGAAGTCCTCAAATCTGCTCAGTAGCCTGGAAGACATATCATAGCCCGAAGGCAGAAAGGGGTGCGACGTGCGACTATGTCGCAGATAATCTGGCACAGTCGCAGACAAAACGTGCTGTTTTGACCAAATTTCTGCCGTTTCACCAATTTTTGACCGATTTGGACATTCCAATACACCATTTTAATCGTCTCGACGAGACCTGTCCGTTGATGGAAGAGCCAGATCATTAGAATAAAGCACTGAAAAGTTATTCTGTAAAAACCAATAAATATGCACGTAGCCATACGAAAAAACTGATTAGCTGCAGACAATTTTTCCCTGACAATTGGTGTCTCAGAGAGTGGCAGAAAATTCTGCTTTGGGGGATCATAGATGGTTGGTAGAATGTGTGCATCATCCTGGTTAATTTGGCCGTCCAGGGTCAATCCGGTCCAGGGGTTAACAGGCGGTGACGTAATGGTGTCATAAAAACAGTACGCCGCTGATCACAATCCAAGAGTTTACGGGAAACGGAACACTCGTGTTTGTCAGCACTATTGTTAAACCCACATTTTTCCATCGTACTCCTGCCAAAAAAGCTGGAACAAGCCACAAACCAGCAATAGTCCGAGGAAAAGGAAAGAATTCAATATATAATACTAATAAAAAATAAAAATAAATATCTACAGTGGGAATCGAACTCGCAGCGGCAGTGAAGAAACCAACGTGGCAACTTACAGAGTGGGAGAACAGTAAACTGTCGATCGAAATACAAGTTCACTCAACCGGTGGAGTAGGGGGAAAACATGGGTCCCACAGGTTGCTAACCAAATGCACGGTGCATTCACAAACCAGTTCCTACACTCCAAATGAAGCAGCAGTTCGAGCAAACATCAAACCAAGCAGAAACCAGAGTAGCACAAACATGCACACAACACATCCTTGAAAGACAACCAATCCAGCCCCTAATCGTCCAAACCATAAGTTCCAAGCTCTAACCGTTCAGAAGTTATGAGTTAAAATGTAAAAGTAGAGGAGATTGCTTTATGCTTAACCTGAGTTTCCACATCTGTGCACATACAAGTCCATGCAAATATAACTGCATTTGTTAAGAAACTCTACTTTGATAAATGTATCTTTATGAACTGAATTGTTGTACATTTTAATTTTAATTTTGATTGGTTTGATTCATTTTCGTTTGGTTTGGAGTGTTTGGGTTTGGCTCATTTAAGGTTTGTTCGTTTTGGTACGGTTCGGCTGAAAATTGTTGTTTTGGTACAGCCTTATCCGAAATACTAAAAAATGAGCCTTACGGTCCATGATATTGCCACGAACACTTTGATAATAACGTCCTAAATTGTTAACATTTGTGAAGTTGAATTTTGAAAGTAAATTTACTGCAGAGCAGTGCATTTCCAGAGCAGTGCATTAGTGCAGCAGTGATACTGCTCCGCAATAAGAGTAATTTCATAAAAGAACTCCACAATTTTTAAAAATTTGGGTGTCGTTTAATTAAAGTGTTCCTGGTGAGAGCATATAGTCATAAGCGTGTTTGTAATATTAAAACTATTATATGTTTTGGATTTAACTATAAAGCATCTGAGCAGGTTTTAAACCGTCAATCTATAACCCTAGAAGTAGCATACCATTGGCCCTAAAAGAGAGTCATAATTATTTGTTGAAAAAATTATTTTTATATTCATAGTTTCATTTTACCTTATACTACTTGCACGCAATAGATATTCATTCAGGTGCACAGAAAAAAATCAAATAAACTGCTGTAATAGTTTTAGAGAATGATTTTTTCTAATTACGGGCGGTAATGAACTAAACTTGAAAATCTCCGTTTTGAGAAAAGGCTTCCGAAAGTCGGCATTAGCTAAGCTACTTAACATTGTTCGCGCCTGATCAGTAGTAGTGGGAAGGGGTTATAGGTTGCTTTTCCGTTTTAGTTTTGCGTTGTGGTTGCTCTTATAATTTTTTATTATTGTGAAACTTCATGTTTCTCGTGATTTTCAACGACTAACTAAGCACAAGTACCACCATTAAATCTGAATGGGATCATGGCGGCCATGTAGAAATCCCGTCAAACAGGCTGTTTCATGTGGGCTAATAAAGCAACACTCACAACCAGAAAACGCTTTTCTAAAACTCCAAAAATTTATTTTAATTTTCGTATGTGTTTTGAAATTTGCTAAAACAGCACTGGATGTTTTTGTTAACCAAATCCAAGAACTGAAACGATTTTTCAAGTGTAAAGCAAAAATACATTTTCCGGATGTCAGTCGTGCTAAATAAGTTTAACAAAAACAAAGCTTCATGAAGTTGAGAAACGATGCAAATGCCCGCAAACGGCGCATGTACAGGCTGCGGTGTTAAGCATAACTTTAATTTATGCAGGCCTAATGGAAATTATTATTAATTACTTAGAAAATTAGTATGCTTATTCAATTATTTCCATCTTATCTTTTCTTAAAGCCAACATAAGCCTATTGAGAAGCCCAAAGTAACCAAAATGCATTTTATTTTTCATTTCACTTCATTATTTAAAAAATTGGAACAAAGAATTGCTGGGCAATTTAATTTTTGACTTCACTTTATTTAATATTGTAAAGTTTATAATTAAAAAATTTGGAAGAAAGATTTACTGGTAAATTGTATGGTTTTTTTACGTTGGTTTCGTCCTTTTTTTTGCTTTCGTTCATTGTTATGCTCTGCGCAATACAAAGCTGGATGAAAGCAAAATGAAAATGGTTTAAAAAAAAAAAGAACTAAACCAAAGTAAAAAAAGTTGTATATTAAACTTTAAAGGAAAAAAATCGAAAATCTATGACCCGGTTCACTACTCGGACTCGACTTGGTAGGTATTCATGATTACTCGGACTCAGCTTATTGCACCCCAATCGATCCCTACTGTGTGGTGTACATACTACCAAGAATTTATAGGGTTTGGGATGAGAATTTGTAACCCTGAGACGTCCCTATTGACACATGTTAGATTCGTCCCTGTTAGTTCAGTCAGAGTTTTCAGAGGGCGCCACGTGTTCCATCTGGTAATTTTTTCTAATGTTTTACCCCAAATCTAAGGTAAACTGAATTACAACAAAGCTAGGCTAAATAATAATTAAATACAAGCTAGTTTAGTTTAATTTTAGGCTAAAAACTGAGTAGAAATTCCCACATAAAATACATGGTGCCCTTTATAAACTAAGACTGAACTAATACGAATGTGTCTTAAGACGTTTCAGTATGGGTCTCAGTCAGAAATTCTCCTCCTATCACCATACTAGTTATCAGCCTTTCCTGTTGAATTTTCTTTTTAGTAAAAGTGTTGTGTAGTAAATAACACAACCGTTAACCTGAATGAATAAAGCATTCTCAAGACATATAGACTTTAAAAATTAATAAACAGGAATGCAAACCTTTCTTTGTTATCATTATTATTACATTGCAACACGTTGATGCAGAGTAATATAGATGTAAAATTTGCATAGTCAAAGTGCTTCTTGAAGACTTGCAGGGACAAGAATGATGTGATGAGCACCCATATTTGTTGTGCTGGATTTGTGTTACGACGTCTGTCTATTTATTTATTAAAAAAAGAAGCTGCCAGGTAGCAACAAACGAAGAGATCGCATGAGGTTTGGAGAATGGTGGGGATTCAATAATTACTTAATGAATTCCATGCGTGACTTCTGATGGCCATACACAGTGTGTTATTTACGGCTGACTATTAAAAGGGTGGATTATCCAACAAGTTGAGTTTATGGTTTGCAAGTTTACTTTTAAGGGAAGCGAAAGCAGTCGTAGCAAAGTGAACACGCACAATTTCAAGAAAGAAGATATTCCAACAGCACAATATCCAGCAAATTTTTGATAGTCAGTTCACCGGAGGTGTAAAACCCAGCCGACTTCTTCAGTGGGCTCACAAACGTCAACGGTAAATCCTCGTCAGGCAGACGATCGCATCATTCAAATTCAGTGCTTGGCGTGGCCTCTGATATTCTAGGGCTGTTGCACCACTTGTCGGCTGGGTTTTACATCTCCGGTGAACTGACTATCGAAATATTGTTAGATTTTGTCCTGTTGGAGTATATTCTTTCTTGAAATTGTGCGTGTTTACTGTGCTACGATGTCTTCCACCTTTCAGGGTAAATTTCGTAACGTTTTTAAATGAAGCAAAAGAAGTTTAAAAATCTGAATTTATTGATTGACATGTAGGTAGTCAGATTATTCTAATCTAAAGAGGATCCAGAGTAGCTTTCACATTAATTCATTCTTAGTTACACAACTACTTGTTAGACTGCGTCAGAATTTGGTGTGCAGTTCATAACTTTCACTAACTTGTGTTTTTCTATTCAGGTAGATGCTCATAATATTGTACCTTGTTGGGAAGCGTCTCCAAAACTGGAATATGCTGCCCGCACAATACGGGGTAAAATTCAGAAGCAATTGCCTGAATACTTAACAGAATTTCCAAGAATTATTTACCATCCATTCAATCCTAAGACGAAGCCTGAGGTAAATGATACACTACTATTGTTTTTAAAAGTCACACCGCTTACTTTGAAATTTCCGGTTCATTGTTTGCACTAGTTAGGCAGAATCTCAAAGGGAAAAGATGTTCATTGGCACAATATCTTCGGAAATTATCAATAGTCAGGGTTAACTGAGTTTGGAGGGGCTCAGTTCGACTGTCTGAAGACTGTCGACTGTCTGAAGACAGGCTGCTACAGCAAATGGTCTTTTTGTCTCGACCGTCCGTCTGCTACAGTATTCGATTCTGAGGTTGGTCATAGCCTCCACTACTTGTAAGGCTTGCACTCCATTTTTGAGGTTGGTCATAGCCTCCACATCTTGTAAGGCCTGCACTCCATTTTAGAGGTTGGTCATAGTCTCCACTACTTGTAAGACTTGCGGTCCATTTTTGAGATTGGTCGTAGCCTCCACGTCTTGTAAGGCCTGCACTGTATTTTTCCCACAACTGCTTGTTATTCACGTCACAGGATAAACTGGGAAGGCAGGGTGCACTCCTGAAGTCAAACTCGAGCACGGATGTACATCTGAGAAGCTTGGGAGTCCCTGACTATACAATACCACAGCCGAGAGAAGGCTCTGCTGATGCATATCCAGGGACTATCCAATCATGGTATTCAATGCCTGCTGAGAGGCAAGTTTAACAGGCAGCAACAGGAAAAGTGGAGTGCAGGCATTACAAGATATGGAGGCTAACGACCAACCTCAAAAATGCAGTGCAAGCCTTACAAGTAGTGGAGGCTATGACCAACCTGAAAATCAAATAACAGACGAACGGTCGAGACGAAAAAAGCGCTTGGTGTAGCTGCCTAATGAAGACTGTCGAACCGAGCCCCTCCTACCCCAGTTAAACGTGACTGTCAACGTGAGTTGGAACGGAGCAACACTTGTAAGTAAGGCTGCATCGATACCGATACTGGATCGGATCGGCCGCCGATATTAGCGATATCGGCAACTTTTGGTGAAATATCAATAATTCTGGAATCGTTCGAGATTACGACATGCGGTTCGTGGCGCTTTGCTCAGGAAATCATTGGGTATCTTCCTAGGTATGTTTTTACTGTTGGTTGCAACTTACAATTATTTAATTTTAATAATTATTGGACCTTTGCAGAAAACTACACCATTGATGAAAAATTGGGGATAAAATTTTGGGTACTGGTATTGGCAAATTTTTTACAACCGGATCGGTATCGGTAAAGTTGGTATCGGTGCAGCCTTACTCGTAAGATTTTTTTCCACCCATTGGATGCGTCGTCTTCGTCGTGATGATGAGTTGTGCCACTTCCTTTTTTCGATCTTTTCTCTCAGCTTCGTGTATGTGTTCATGGATCCATGCACAAATTCGCCTCTGCATTTCCCTAATGTACACAGTGTTCCTTGCACTACTTGGCATGGCATAGACAACAGACAGCACGCAAATCTGTGTACATTGGGAAATCAAGAGGTAAATTTGTGTACGGATGCACGAACACATGCACTTTGCTGAGAGAAAAGATCGGAAAAATGGATTGGCCATTCACAACATCAAGACGAAGCATTCCATTGGGTGAGAAAAATCTTGTGTGTTGCTCCGTGCCTCCATGCTTCCATGCCTTTAGAGACGCTTGCAAGCCAACTACTATTCCATTTACGAAGTTACTCAAACCTGCGTTTCAAAAAATTGCAAGTTTTGTGACACCAGAACGACACCAGAACAAATATCTAAACTATCCACGAAGTGAAAAATCATTCTTGATGCTAGTAGTAGCAAAAATGATAGTAAAGATGGTTGTCAAGATAGGCGACGCTATCGCCATGCACTGCAGCTAAAGCGCATAATTCAAATTGTGCATGCGATTTATGTGCTATGCGTGTGTTTGATTGCCTGATGAAGGTAACAATACCAATGTAAAAACCACCCTACATTGTAATGACTCTTTACCGAAAATTAGCCATGCAATAGCAAAACTGTTTGTGCTTCTGTCTATTTGGTTTTGCATAAATTTTACTCTTCAAAATGTGTGTTAGAAACCAAAGTAAAGTGTGTCTTTTGGCAATATGAATCCCAAGCATAAAACGATGCTGCAGTCTGAAAAGTACAAATTTGAACATAACTAGCTCTATCTTCTTGTATTCGGAACAATGCTGTAAAAAGATTTTCCAGTTCCCATGGATTTGTTACGAAGTGCTGCGACTGTATGACCAGTTTTCTTATTTTATTTTTAAGTGACATTGTTTTGTAATATTTTTTCTGTATTGGTTATAAGACGGTTACAATAGTTTTGTCACTTGACCATGCGACTTCATGCATCAATTTGTGTTTGGCTGTAGGCATATTTTCGAGTGTATCTTAAGTGCATCGGTATGTCCATAGCCTGTTGACTGGACTGCAGCAGAAGCTTCCCTAGAAGTGAATCGAAATGTTGGCGAAGTGGATTGGGCTGTTCCTGGGACAAAGGCTGGCCTGAAAATGTTGGAGGAATTTTGCACCAAACGTCTGAAAGGGTACGCCACTGGACGTAATGACCCGAATAAGGACCAACTAAGTATGCTATCACCTTGGATGCATTTTGGTAAGAATTTGTGTCGTGTTTAAAACCTATGTTGAGGCTGCAGTGAATCAGTGCTAACCAGTAGTGATAGACTCAGCCCACTTCTCCCAAATCTGAATTGAATCCAGATAATTTACATGATTTGTCGGATCAGATCCGGATTCTGACCTTACCCTCGAAACCTTTCTTATACTGTGTAAATTACAGTCAGCAGTAAAAACATTTAAAGAAAAATGCAGGCTAAATCGTTAACAATGTAGGGCTTAAGCACCAGTTTGTTTGAGAACAGTTTTAATACGATTCAATACGCCACCAATCTGCTACTACACGGGTATCAGTGCAATCTACGTAGATTTTTTACATCGCACACTGAAGATCTCATCGATTCTGTTTAAATCTAAGTAGTTGAAGCTCTTTGTTTTTACGGGCAGGCTGAATTTTCTCTACCAGTCTTTGCCACTTTTATGGTGATAGGGCGATCTATCAAATTTCTTCAAAATAAAGTCACTCAGCCTATGTGCGTAGACATCTGAAGAAGCTGGTCTGGTTTATTCGTTTTGTTTTTATACTCGGGCGGAAAAGCTATGGTAGGCTTTCTTCGTTCGGTCACCATGGTAACTGGAGAATAATATCCCAGCTTTGCCTAGGAAAGCCATCTCATGCTTCAACATGACGAGCTATGATTCTAGTATGACGTTATTTACTAGAAATTTGTTAAATAGTTCTGTAAGGCTTGCGTTACGCAGCGAAGACCAGAAAGACAAGTCGATTCGATTTGTTAAAACAAGAGGTATGTTGTTGACCGTATAGTCCTTTAATCGGCATTAAGGAAGCGTGATTGGCTGGTGGCTGGCATTTCCTGGCTGTGCTTTGGTTATTTGCCGTAAAAAATTGTAATGGTATATTCTCACTGAGAAAAGTTTTGTGGTGAATTACTTTAAAAAATTTGGTTCATGCTGTACACAGTGACGCAGTTTTCAAACACAAAAGTTAATACTCAGCAGTTTCAGTAAATTTTCAACGAACTAGGAAAGAAATGTTTAGCCAATGCTGCGTTCGTCTTCTTCAGGCCAAAGTCAGTTAGTTTGTTTATGTACGTCACGTTGTAGCCGTTGTAAGTTTGAATTTGACGGTCGTGGCCTCTGGTATTTGTTAGGCGCTTCTGTCGGTCACCATGCGCATGCTGTCTATCAAGGTGTTGAATTTTGCATGCACTGGTGGTTGTATAGGTTCATTACCAGCTGCCAATTGTGCTGAATATAGCGTGTGACTCTTTAACGCACGTAAATGTGGGTCACGCTCAGAGTTTGAACTAAGAAGGGTGGTCAGTTGCTTCTAATCAATCGGTTGGTCAGTCATATGGAGACTGACCAACTGATAGATTGGAAGAGATTGATTCTCCATGTGATAGGATGCGAAGCCGTTGTGGCGACCCTGATATGAGTATTAGAAACAGTTTGTGAATTCTGACGTGCTCGCCGAGTCTCGTTTCACCGGAGTGTATCTGGTACTGTGTGGAGGGTGCTATGCCATTTATATCGGTGAAACAAGATGCGGCATGCACGTCAGAATTCAGAAATATGTCTCTGATACTTGTTGAAGGGTCGCCAAGAATGGCATCACACCCCATCACTTGGAGACTGACCACCCTATAGAATGGAAGAGATCAACCACCTTTCTTATATCAAACTCCGCACGTGCTCCACATTTATGTGTATTAGTCACTCTCTACTCAGCATTACTTGGTAGCTGGTAACTAGCTAATGTAACAACAGCCAGCAGAGCATCCCAACACTCAACACATGGGTCGACCTGAAATCGCCAAACAGCTCGCATAGAAATGGGGAACACCAGCAATGCCTAACGAACACCACGGGTCATGCCCGTCAAGTTCAAATTTACCACAGCTACAACATAATATAGACAAACAAACTAACTACACCTGACTTTGACCTGAAGAAGACGAACACAGCAGTAGTAAATATATCTTTCTTGGTTCACGAAAAATTGGCTGATACTGCTGGGTATTAGCTTTTTTTGTTAAAAAATTGTCATCGTTCTGTACAAGCTGAATTTATTCACTGATTAAATCATTGACTAAGTCCTCATTAAGAATTATTGATTTAAGTAAAGCTGTCATCAGTATCGGATTGGAGGGTTTATATTTACGTCTGTACCACGGGCTGCAACCTGTCACAAAACAGCTAGCTTCAAACTAGCACGGAATTCATTTTCTTCAGACTCCCATAAAATTAATTTCTTTCAAGCTTACCACATTTTGCCATCTAAAAGTTTAACTGCATGAATTTTACGGTATCATATCCAACTTTAAAGGGCAATTACATCCATTTTGACATGCATGTTTGACTTTTGGATCACTTACACAATAACTAAACACAAGAATTGCGGTAAGAATACGTTACGTACGTCCGATATAACAATTTAATTACTGCATTACCAAACCACGACACGGAGGTCGCCATTCTTTTGCTGGAACGCGCAGAAATTAATGCCGACAGACGGATCTCTTTGATTTCGATTCGCAGCCGATTGAAACAGCTGTATTGACTGTGAGGAGCTCAAGCGTCTGACGGCCAGCTAAGGCCGTCAGACGCTTGAGCTCCTCACAGTCAATACAAGCTATCTCAATCGGCTGCGTGTCGAAATCGAAAACTGACATGTGTCGGCATTAATTTCTTAGTGTTCCAGCAAAACAATGGCGATCTCCGTGTCGTGTTTTGGTGATGCAGTAATTAAATTGTTATGTCGGACGTAAGTAACGTATTCTTACCGTAATTCTTGTGTTTAGTTGTTGTGTAAGTGATCCAAAAGTCAAACATGCATGTCAAATGGATGTAATTGCCCTTTAATCGTTATTGCTAATTTCTTAGTTGTTATTTCTAGATCATTGAATAGACTCGAGCTTTGGTGTCACTTTCCTTCACTGCAGCCGCGATCTTGGAAAGTTAACATGGATTTAACCCGGATTCATTCTCAGTTCATTATTGAACGCAATGGCGAGATCTCGTTCAACGTCACATTCTTGTTTGTTGGTAATTGGCGCTTCGTAGGCGTACAAGTCTGCAACTGTTTGAAAGCATGCGGCTTAAAAATAAAATACAGCTATTTCAAAAAATCATCTTATTTGGAATTTTTGTTACGTACAAGAAGTTTGGAAAGGAAAGACTAATTCAAACTGTGCGGTCTGTGTGTTAAGGGAAGAGGTGGGAGGTTGACGAAATTGATACTACCCATATATGCAAACACATTGGTTCGGAACATCCGACAATACGATTGTTTCGAACTATCTGATACTGTTCTTATCGGAATCAATATTGGAACCCAAAAAAAAAGGGTGTCGGACAGCCTTAGGTTTAAACCATTTGTTGTAAATAATAAAAAAATGGAATTGGTGTAGCAAAAATGTATAGGGTTGGCGTGTAGTAATAATGTATAAATTGAAATTTTAAATCTTAACATGAAGAAAAACTTGTCATTTTTTATGAAATTGTAGCGTAGGGAGGTATTTTTTTTTTGCGTAACAAGTTTTATTGAAAGTAGCTTACAACACAAACTTAAAGTCTGTCCATGAAGTGGTGAAGATATTATTGATGTCTTACGAAGAACAGTATACACACAATAAGGTTACGCAAAAGCAAAAGTTTGTAATAGTCAATTACAGGCGAATTTTTGGTGGCCAATTTTCTGCCACCTTCTTCAGGCCAAGCCCAGAGTTCTGCTCGCAACAGCAACAAGAAACGTCAACGTTTGTTGTTGCTGTTGCGAGCAGGACTGTGGGCTTGGCCTGAAG
>JAHWFP010042688.1:0-10505 GCA_023313725.1 Lithobius niger | reverse complement strand
GGTTATAACTAGTTGTCTAGTTATTTCCTATATATCAGTTGGGCCGTGTGGCAACGTCGCGTCGTTAAATGAAATATTCAAAGTGCCGGGACCAAAATGGTTCGGAGACCTTTCCTGCCAGAAAACTGCTAGACAGTGCTAAATATTTTGAATGGTGATTCAATTCACTACTGTTCAAATTAAACTTCCAGTTTTAAAAATGAAACCGATGGAAGAATCGTAGTGGGCTCGCCTTTAAATGAGAGGCCACGCCATGCCATCGCAGTTGTTCAAAACTAGAAACTCAAGTGGCCACTGGTTTTACGGGTTGCTTACGCGCCGTTAAATTAGTAGCCATGTCGATCGCTGTGTTCGCAAGAGAAAACAAATCGACTCTAAGGGCACGTTTACGCAACCCTCGCTTTTGCATTCTCGCAGCTAGCAGCTAGAAATCACCTCTAATTCCAACATGGCGGCGGTTTTATGTCTGCCGCCTCGCAACGAAAACGGCAAATAACGTGAGTTCAGAAGCGTTTGGGAAAATTGTTTCGTCATGAGGAATTCTTTAAATTATTGGCACGGATTATAAAACTGCAAGTATTTACTTAAACGATGTCGGATTTAGCTAATCCATTTAACGTTGTTACCATGGCAATGTCACCTTTGCCATCGCGATTGAGTTCTAGCTGCGAGAATGCAAAGGTGAGTCGCTGCATAAACGCGCCCTTAGGCCCGTATTCTGAACGCTGACTAAAACTCGTACTTGACTTGAAATGACGTCACACCTACTTAGTGCCATTCACCACCAGAACTTCTTTTGGATACATTTGGAAGAAATCGGGTGGTGAATGGCACTTAATAGGTATGACGTCATTTCAAGTCAAATGACGTCATACCTATTAAATGCCATTCACCACCCGATTTCTTCCATATGTATCCAAACGAAGTTCTGGTGGTGAATGGCACTAAATAGGTGTGACGTCATTTCAAATTAAGGACGAGTTTTAGTCAACATTCAGAATACGGGCCTTACTATAATTGGTTTTAACAGGTTTATTGCTAATAGCAACGGGAACACTCCTTTCCAATTTACCAAGGCTTTGCCACTTGTATGATTTTTAAAACTTGGATTCCTTTCTTTGATGGTGGCCGCACACCCTTAGAAGGACCTTCACTTTGTTATCGTGAGACGCCTAAATACGCCTAAACAAGTCTCGCGACGTTGTGCTTGTGCAAGTCTTGTGCTTTTTTGGCTTAGCTTCAAGATGGCCGCTCCCTTGTACGTGGACGCTATCGAAGTGACGTGAGATAATGGCTAATTTTTCAGCCTAATGGTCGACTCTACTGAGACTAACAGACGCCATACCGCTGAAACACGAATTTATAAAACGAATTTTCAAAAAATAACGTTGCAATTCTTGATTTCCTACTGACGTGTGTAGCGAGTGAGTGCATCGTTCGCAAGTACGTGCATTGTCACACATTTTGAAACATATTTCGTAATTGTTAAATGTTTGCTTAGTTTGCCAGACTGAATCCCTTCACTTCAAACAGCCCAAATAAATCTACATCGTCTATACAGTGCTGGGAAACAACTGGCGCGCGCGTCATTTTTTACCAGGAGCCCAAATATTCACAAACGAGTTATTTTTATAAAAACGCCAGCCATCTTGTTTCCTACGACCAAAAGCTACTACCATAGGAGTTGATTGTGTTTGAATGGATAAGCAACTCTCAGCTCAAATGCATAGCCGAAGTGCGTAGTCTTCGATTGCAAGCGTGACTCACGAATGTACCCAGAATACAAAGCGCGTCTGCTACTTCCGCCTGACCAAGCCGCCATGAGGTATTCGCGGTTGATTCGCTCGTAGGCGGTGGAATTTTCTGTGAAGCGTTTTCTGCTGGACCTAAAACTAAAAGGTATTTTGGATCAACGTGAGATTGACATGGGCTTCACTTCTGATGCGAAGTATGGCGAAGTACAGAAGTTTGCTGCTGAGGTCGGGATTGACGAGGTAGACTTGCAACTGTATGGAGTGGTGGGAGGAAAACAACCAGATTCCGATCGAGGGTTAGCGCCCGTAGAGTGCAACAATGGAAGCAACAAAGAACAGAGAGGGATTGTTACCGAGGGGATTTATTCAAGGCTACCTGTAGAAACTGTGTCCAATTTCGTGGCGGGAGACAGAACAGAGCGGAAAGACAGTGCGTCCTCGTATGCAGAAGCTGCTGAGACTGGGCGTAGGGGTGTTTCAAGGCAAGGAGTAAGTGACAGTGACTTGAACTGGCTGAAATCGTTGTATAATAGCAGTCTAGCTAATGTGGCGATGGAGAAGTCTTTAGTCATCATAGCAGATAGGGCGGGCTGTCCGTATGTGACGGCAGATGTCAAGTCGGCATTGGCAACTGTAATTGACCTACGGCGTGTGACTGGGCTCGCATGGCTCAGGGCGAACAATGCTTTTCACGTTTCGTTCGCGGACCCAGAAGCTAAGCAGATTGTGAAGAACATAAGGGGTTTTAGGTTAGGCGGCCATGCGGCTACAGTGCACGATATGCATGACAGGGTCCTACGCATAAAAATTCATTGGTTACCATTGGATGTTGCTGATGACGACGTTAAGAGGGCTTTTGTGAACTATGGTGAGGTAGTTAGCCTGGTACACGAAATGCATACCGAAGAGGGTATCCAACACTGCCGTAACGGCATCCTATCTGTCGTGCTTCGCCTCAGAGAGTCTGTGCTGGTTGAGGATGTGCCAGATGTCATTAGGATTAGGGGTATTCCAGCTCTGTTGATTGTGGGCAATCGGGCGCCACAATGTCTGAAATGTTTCCGGCGAGGACATATTAGAAAATATTGCCCCAATGCGTACTGTCGTACCTGCCAGAGTGCCATGCCAAAGACTGCACTGTGTGTCCACCTTGCTCCACCCCCACCGATGACTATGACTGACCGTGAGGAGGCTGTGCGGCCAAGTGACGGAGTCCAAGTGGAGAACCGCTCGCCGGGACAGTGGACGCGAGTACGTGCCTCCAAGCGCAAGAAAACGTCTGGGGCCTCCCAGGCTCTTTCCAGGTTGTCCCCGCAGCCCAAGGTAGTGGCTACAGATGATAATAACCGGTTTTCAGTGTTGTCAGCGGAGGAGGAGATGGATGACAAGCAGCCGAGTACTCCCAGTGCTACCCTGGTGCCTGCAGATGGTTGTGCCCAGCCAGGAACTTCTGATGTGGCCCCTTCTTCTGTTGCCCAAGGAGCTTGTGCCCCGTCTGCTAGTGTACTGTCAATGGTTTCTGTGGTTGGTGAGTTGCAGGATGGTTCGTCGGTGTCTAGTGCTGTGCGCTTAATATCCGATTGGGCAAAAGAGAGTGAAGATATGATGGCTTCCACCGAATCTTTACTTGGTGCTTCAGAGGTGTGCCATAGTGAGGAGCACAGTGGTTCTGATTCACTCAGTGGAAGTGGCGAATTGTTGCAAGTTCATGTGTCATTGTAACCCTCCTATCCTAACGTGCATTCAATTTCTGCGTGTGGAATGTGAGAGGAGCAAGCAGCAAACTTGAGGATGTCGAAAAGCTGTGTTCTGGTGTAGATGTATTGGGAATAGTTGAAACGAAATTCCCCCCTGGCTTCGTCCCAAAGATCAGAGGGTTTCATGGTGTTGCTGGGCCTGGACTCTCTGGTATCCGGGTTTTTTTTAGGAACACGATTCCTTTTTCGGTTGCCCCGTACACACTATGTACGGGCATTGATGCTTGCATTTTTCGGATCTGGTGGGGAACTCGCTGGATCACGTTAGGGGCAGTTCACGTCGTTGGGCGGTTTTCTGCTCCGGAGTGGGTGACGTGGGTTGGCTCTCTTCCACGACCCTTGATTCTGGGAGGAGATTTCAATGCGCATCACACGGTCTGGGGCAGTGTGCGATGTGACCCCCGTGGGCGAATTATCGCAAACTCCTTGGGTCAACTTCGATTAGAGGCAATTCAAAATGGGTCTATTACGTTTTTCAGGAGGTATGGTGCGCTTGTGCAAGAGTCTGTTTTGGACCTTTTTTTATGCTCATCAGATATTGCAGCGCAATTCTCGTTTATTACTTCCTCGGATCTCAGAGGCAGTGACCACTTTCCAGTGGCACTGTCTAGTAGAGCTTATACCCCTATGAACATGTGTAGAGGTATGCGCAGCGGACGCCCGCTTATTGATTCGGGAGCTTTTGCTGGGTGGATCGGTACGTGGCTCAGGGATAAGAGGCGTGTTCGTAGGAGCACTACCAAGGCCCGACTTGACCCGGTCTGGTGGACCCCAGTTTGCAGGAAGGCAATCTGTGACAGGCGTAAGGCTTGGCAACGATTTAACACGCTTCGTTGTGATGAGAGATGGTTTGAGTATGTTGGGATTGTGCAAGAGACTAGATTTATCTTGCGCAAAGAGAAGGCCAGTTTTGGGCGCAGGTTGTGTGAGCGGGTTTCCCAGGGTGTCCCCGCCTCGAAGGTCTGGGCTCTGGTGCGCCCCCAAGATTCCCGCATCGCGGTGACCTGGGCGGTAGATGTAAGAGGGAATGTTCTGCGCGGTCCGACTTTGGCCAATGCGTTCAACGATAATTTTGCTTCGGTTTATGGGGCGCCGAAGGGCCCCCCTCCCCCCACTATTGTTGGGTCTATTGCTAGTGACCCTGTTTCTATGGCAAGCCAGATGCCTTTGACAGTTTTGGAACTGTCGGCAGCACTGGGTGCGTGTAAACTTGAAAGTGCCTCGGGAATTGACGGTGTTACCTACGATGACTTGCGACGCCTTGACAGCGATGGCCGCTCTGCCTTACTGGCGTTTTATCAGAGCCTCTTTGATGGGGCCCCAGTCCCCCAGTCCTGGCTATTCTCAGTTCTCACCCCTGTTGTGGGTAGAGGTAAGGTCCGGTCTGCGGTCACGAGCTACAGGCCCATTGCTCTTCTATCCTGCCCTCGGAAAGTCTATGAGAGGATCCTCATCAGCAGGATGGTGTGTCAGATAGAGGAGTCTGGTGGACTCTTCAGTGCTCAATTCGGCTTCCGCAAGCACAGGGGAGCCCACGATGCGATGATGTATCTAGAGTCTGGCATTCGGGAAGCCTGGGTTAATGACTGCATTTCAGTCGTGGTTTTCTTGGATATCAAAGCAGCATATGATATGGTTGACGTGGCATGGCTTGACCATTCGTTGCAGGGGTTAGGAGTTTGTGGGAAGCTTCGAGCTGCTTTGATGGCTCTTCTCGGCAGACGGCAGTTTGCGACTAGGGTGGATGGCTCCTGGTCCGGTGTGCTGTCGACTGACAGAGGCCTGCCGCAGGGGAGCTGTCTCAGCCCGGCTCTGTTTGCGGTGGCAATAAACACTGTCTTGGTTGAGCTGAGCTCCACTGTCAGTGTCGTCGCTTATGCGGACGACGTCGCCGTCTGGCTGACGGGAAGGGACCTGCCTTCTCTCCTTGGGATTTTGGAAGCAGCTGTCGCCCGGTGTTCTCGGCTCCTAGCGGCTAGGGGACTTGTGCTCTCCAGTGCTAAGACGGAACTCATGATTTTTAACCGGGGGCCATTGCTCGCAGGTTCCATCTCTGTTGACGGAGTACGCGTTGAGGCAAAGAGTAAGGTGAGATATCTCGGTTTTTGGTTGGACCCGCGCCTTGACTGGTCGCATGATGTTGCGGCTGTCAAGGACACCTTGTCGTCCAGGCTCAATATTTTGAAACTGCTCACTTGTAACAGGTCGATAGCGAAACGTGCCACACTGCTAACTTTTTACAAGGCGTACATAAGGTCAAGTGCGGACTTTCATGCCCCAGTCTTGGTGACTTCGCGCAGTGCCATGAGAGGTATACAAGTTGCTCTGAATGCATGCTTGAGGGTCGTGTCCGGCTGCTTGCCTTCGACCCCAGTGCTGGCGCTGCTAGTGGAATCTGGTGATTTACCCATTGATATTAGGGCCAAGGAGCTTCTGGGTAGAATTTGTCAGCGAGCGGTTGCAAGAGGAAGGGCAGACCCCCTGGCCCGCATTATCTTGGACTATATGTCACTGTCACAGAGGGCTCGGGATCTTCTGGGGGCCCCGGGGTTGGGAGCATCTCTGCTGGCTGCCCCGGAGCTGGCCCGTTTCCCGAGGGTTCTCTTTGCTTCCCCTCCACCCCCCTGGGTGTGGTGTGGTGATGCCCTCCAATCTATCCATTGTGACCACAGTGAGGGTTTCCTCGGTGTTCGAATATTCTGTGACGCGTCCTTCTTGGCAGAGAGAGAGAGGGGAGGTGTTGGTGTTTGTGTACCTAGCTGTCACCTTGAATACAGCTATTGTCTGGAGTCGGTGCCCTCGGCCTTCGTGGGAGAACTGGTGGCAATTGCGGTGGCTTTGGAGGTTGGTATGGATTTGCATGCACAGGCTTTCTGCGTAGTTACGGACTCGCTCGCGGGGATGGGCTTCCTCAGGAAATGTTTTACCTCTTTGGATGTGTCCCACCCTCTAGTCCTTGAAATTGGGTGGAAACTTTTTTTAGCATGTCAGATGGGTGTTGAAGTCAGGATTGTGTGGACCCGTGCTCACTGTGGTGAGTTCGGGAATGAGCTGGCCGACGAATTGGCCAAGAGCGGTTCTCGCCAGGTTGCCCCAGTTTTGTCTTTTGCGGTTGGACCCAGGGACCTCCGACCGGCTTATGTCAGGTCGTCCGGCAGGGTCTGGCAGGAGCGATGGTCTGTGGGATTGACTGGTCGCACTTTATTTAGGATACACCCAACTGTCTCACAGCCTAAGGCTCTCGATGGGATGACTAGGGATGGCGCAGGTCTGCTTTCCAGGCTGCGCACTGGGCATGTTCAGCTACGTGCCCACCTCTTTCGGTTAGGGTGGGCTCATTCTCCGGTGTGTAAATGTGGTACGTCTGATGAGACGGTGTTGCACTTCCTGCGTGATTGCCCTCTCTGGGAGGCACAACGGCACTTTAACCTTGAACCGGGGGATAATCCCCTGGCCGTGATCCTGGGGGTTCCCCCGCATGTACAGAAGGGAAGGGTATGCTACCGTAGAGCACTGGCCTTCAGCAGGGCCACGGGCCGCTTTACTATGTAGGCGATGACAAGCTTCGATGACGTTTTGCGGTTTTGTTGCTTGCTCCTCTTGTTAATCCCGAAATTTTGTACGCAGTAGAAATCAAATCAAATCACTATTGTAGCCTGCGCACCGTATAAGTGACTGGGTGCTGGGTTGCTTTGTGCTGGTTTCTATGTTTTCTTGCTTCTTTGTATTTCCTTTGATTTTCTTGTGTTAGTAAGTAAGTAGCAATTAAGTAGGTTAGGCTTGAGCGCATGGTGTACAGGACCGCGTAAGCTCAATAAACTAAACTAAACTAAAAAGGATATAACAATTGTTAAGCTAACAATTCAATCCAACAATGAGGAAAATGACTTTGGTTCCATTCCAAAGTTCTTTGGATGAACAAAGCTTTAATCCCTATTTTCGACAAACCTTAGACAGTTACGAACCAGGAGTGAGAGCGGTTAAAAATTTACAAGACGACATGGACAGATTATTAAACGATCCGCTGTTGTCGGATTACGATAAAGCTACTTTCCTCACTCAAATGCAAGGTCGTATGGAGACACATATAAAAAAGTACAGAGATGCAATATCTCCTCAATCTGGCGTAACCAGTGCTCAATCTAAACAAACAACAACAACAACAACACCTACCTTACCGTCAGGAGCTGTAGCAGTTAGTTCTTTAAAGCCACGTATTTTGAGTGCCATCCCAAAAAATTACAAATCAAGAATTGGATCCGTTTTAGATGCCTTGGATTTAAATCCAGACTTCAAAGTGAACGAAAAACAGGAACTTATCATTCACGGAGAAGAAATTCCAGGATCTAACCTCTCAGATTTATTGCGCCACACGTCAACAAATCTGAAATCAGTCGATAATTTGGAAGGGATTGAAACTTTCAAACGTTTACTCAAAGAAACCAATGTGCCAAGATCTCTTCTTAGCAGTCGTGCTTCTGTTCAAGGCAAAACTCATTTATCTCTCCTCTCTCCACCTCCCTCTTCATTTACCTCAACTCCAATCTTATCTACTCCTTCCCCGAACCGAGCGGGATCCAATCAACCCCTACCACTGAATTGGGAAGAGTTCCCTAAATTAAAATGAACGCATATTTTGCTAGTTACTATTTCAATCCTGACCATCCAGCATGTTTCGGTAGTGCTTTAAAGTTATTTAAACAGGCAAAAGCAGTTGGGCTTCCCTTTACTCTGCGTGACGTAGAAAAGTTTCTTGCCACTTCCGATGTTTATCCAACTCACAGACGGGTAATTCAGCGTTACCCTAGAAAGAAAATTGTTAGTTCAGGTCTGAATCAAAATTGACAGGCAGATCTTATAGATGTCCAGTCTTTAGGGAAATGGAACAACAACCATAAATGGATCCTTACAGCCATCGATATCTTTTCAAGATTTGCATATGCCGTCCCCTTAAAAACTAAAAGTAATAAAGATGTTGTGGATGGCTTTAAGACAATATTTAAACAAGCCAACAATCGCCCAAATCATCTACAGGTCGATTCCGGCGGTGAGTTTTGGGGGCGTGTCACTAGAGCATTTCTAGAAAATCAAGGAATTAATCTTTTCCCGTCTAGAACAAACACCCTCCATAAAAGTGCGGTAGTAGAACGTTTAATTAAGACGATAAAAAAATAAAATGTGGAAAATATTCACTTATCGAGGGAACTACAAATACTTGGACATTTTACCGAAAATTTTAAAAGCTTACAATGAAACTGTTCATCCCGCAATAGAAGCCCCACCTAGTTCCGTTAATGCAGGCAATCAATATTATTTCTGGAAAAAATATCATAGTCCTCTGGCAATTCAGAAGCCAGCAAGAAAGTTTACATTTGAAATCGGACAGACTGTGAAAATTAGTAAATCGCGTCATGTCTTTGCGAGAGGGTTCAAATCCGGTTGGTCGCTTGAACTTTTTAAAATTGCTAAAAGGCATCACGGTAATCCCGAGACTTATTCGTTGACCGACTTGGAAGGTGAGCACATTGAGGGGAAATTTTATCCTTACGAATTAACTCTTTCTGTAAAAACGGAAGACGCTTATCATACAGTTGAAAAAATAATCAAAACTCGAGGGAGAGGAAGGAATAAGGAGTATTACGTTAAATGGTTTGATTACTCTCCGAAATTCAATAGCTGGATAAAGGAAAAAGACTTAAAATCAGGTCCTCCTGCTTAAAAATATGGGAGATTTAGAAGAATTTTACTTGCAATTACTTTCGAATGGTGACCCAATTTACCATCCGGAAAACAGTTTAAGTGATTATACAATCCACTTGCCGAAACGTGTCGAATTAACGGGAAAATGGTCTGTTTCTTTAGTCGAGCTTATTTACCCTCATAATTTCATTCAACTGACAAAATCACGAGAGGCGAGGTTCCGAATTATCAAAAACCCGACAAAACGTATCCATTTTCCCTTCTTCAACTTTACAAAATATAGAGACGAATTAGAGGAACAAGAGAATGAAGATATTTGGGTTAAGACTTTTATTGCATTCATCAATAATTATTTACGGGAAACTTTTAAAGATGATCCTCCTGTCACTCTAACGATGAACGAACCGGAAACTTTAGTTGTAGTTATGCTTAAACCCGATTACGAAGTCACAATTCACCACCGACTAGCTCTGGTATTAGGATTTGACGGAGAGACAGATCAATACCTTGACAAAACAACAGAGGCAACGAGTTATCCCAAGAACAAATTGGAAGAGCTTACCGAACATTGGTACATGAAAGTTAAATGTGACCGTGAAGTTGGATATTCTGTAAGAAATATTTTACCGGAGGGGTTTTATTTAAAACCTGAAAAACTTATTGAAGTAATTAATGATACCGTAGCAGAAACTCAAGCTAAAGATGATGTAAAATTTACTTATAATGCTTTAAAGCGATCAGTCGAGATAGAAATAAAAGAGAATGTCGGGTTAAAACTGAACGAAGCTATGGGGCAACTATTAGGTTACGAGGGAGAAACAGATGTGTCTTTATGGAAAAACCAAACCCCTCCACACCCCATTGACCTTGATATTGGTTTTAACACTATTTATATTTATACAGATTTAATTTCACCTGATGAAATAGTTGGTAATACTTTAGTGCCTTTGTTAAGATGTGTCCCCGTAAGGGGGAACGACGGAGAAGTTATTTCTGAAATTTATCAGTTTCCATTTTATAAACCCCTTTTAAGGAATAGTTTTCACGAGATAAGAATATTTCTAAGAGAAGACACCGGGGAACAAATTCCGTTCTCTACAGTAGGCAGAGTCAATATTAGTTTGCATTTCAAAAAAACTGAATAAAAATAAGTCTTCCCTTTATTCACTTGATCATTCGCCCCCTAGTTCTTGATCATGACGGATGATACATTTTTCCACTAGTAAAATGTTAATTAATCCAAAAAATAACTCTCAGTATTGTCTTGATCACTATTACAGGCAGGGTAATATTT
>JAHWFP010042686.1:0-12210 GCA_023313725.1 Lithobius niger | reverse complement strand
TGGTTTAGCTTGTAGTAAGTAGTGATAACCATGAAATCAATGATGTTGAGATACCTTTTTCCCATTGAAATTCTTTATGCACAGTTCTGAAACAGGACTTTCTGTTGTCTGCTAGGTAAACCTCGTCGATCTACAAATTTTTACAGCTTTCTGTCGCATTCATATTTAGTACTCAATACCAGAAAACGCCGGTTTGATGTCTGGGGTAAGAGAAGCAGTAGCTAGCCTTCGCCCAACACTGATAATGTATTGATTTGAACAACAAACAGACGCCACAGAAAGCCAATAATCTGAACTTGATGGGCTTCTAAATCTGAACAAGTGCGCTTGTAGATTTAGGGCAATGGCATCTCCACAACAAGAAAGCTGCGAGGTTTAAGTTATGATTATAAGGTCTGCCTTTAAACGACATAACTCCACTGAGTCGAGTCGCAAAGACTTAAGCCGTAGATGGTAACGCAACTACTACACACCGAATACAAATTTAGTAAAATGACGTTGAGTGGGTTCAAGGTGGTCTATACAGTGCAGAAGGTAAGGGGACCAAACTGGACTAGCAGACTCTAAAAAGAGAGTGAATGAAGACCTTAGAAGATTTCGAATGAAGACCCATAATTTGGTTTAACGCATCCTGAAGTGAAAATCCATTAATCCATGCCTAAACTATCACTGACCTTTACCACCACACGGCCACAATGAAGATTTTACGCTCGAGTTGAACCAAATACCAAGGTCCGACCAAATGTGCACCAGGTAGGGAAATGCCTTCCATAATATATGCAAACCTCAGATTTTGGATTCCAACGTGGAACCTTTTACATTTGGCACTGGTAACAGGTACTGTACAGTCAAGTGCACAATGAGAAACAGTTAATTTCGGCCTACACTTGCAAGCTGTTGTGGGTACATATAATGGCGGAATGTTGATGAAAAGAGGAAAAGATTTAAGAAAAATATGTTACAAATGGGACGCCTTCTCCTTCCGGTTCTGGGCTACAAAAAATTATATGACAATGTTCGAGAACACACAGGTAGTTTGGCTCTGTTTACATTAAGTGCACAGTTCGCCCGACGTGTTTACTACGGGTTAGGCAATTTAAGTTTGGCAGAAATTAACTTTCATCAACACAAGGCAGACTTTGTCGTCACATTACAAACGGTAAGTTAATTAAATTTTTTAATAAGACAATTTTTTTTTTTTTTTTTTTAAGGTAACTTCACGTCCGCTTTCCGGCTCATTGCGTAGTAGACTGGTGGCAGGTTTTTACGATTATGTAAGCACTACGAATCCTAGGAACAACGCACAGACCTAATTCTTTAACAATCTTGCCAGGAATAACCCGAGACTCTTAATAAGAAAACTGCAGGATATTCCCCAAAGTTAGTTCGTTTATTTACTTGAGTCGATCGTTTAGTATCTTTTAAATACTGGAATTATTTTACAATTAAGTGGAATAAGGCAACTTTCTTTCTGCAAAGTAGCTTTTGTTATTTTTGATGTGTTCTTGACTAGAATAATAAGAATGGCATTTCTTTTTTCTACTGATATAATTGAAGTTGGTTGCTTTTAAGATTTAATTTCAGAGCTGACTTAGTTGTTTACATTCTAGCGTCTTCTCATACTGTATTGCGAGCAGCACTGTTGTACCATGTGCACTTTTTTGTGTGCGGGGGAGTTTCCACACGAACACTGTGTTTCCACACCATATACTGTGAGGTGGTCGACTGGTACACAATACATATAACGTGGCTTGTGTGCTATTTGAACACTACATGGCTGGAAGCATTCTCAATCGAATGGAGCCCTGGTCACTGCTGTGACCTTAACAATGGGTTCAGTGAGTCATCTTTATGCCAGTGGAGGAGTGGCCATAGCGATAAAGGCACTATGTCAGTGATCTGGGGATGAATTTGGCTGCCAGTTCAAATACAGGTCAAACGTAAGTGTGTAAAGGTGGCTTACTGCACTATGTTATTTCTTGCATACAATTTTTGCTGTTTGGCTTGTTTTCCTCTTTTCTTTATATAATTTACAGCGATTTATGTACATTTATTTAACCCATGCATCCCACATCATTCATGAGTAGAACGGACTTCAGCAAAGAAGTAACATATCCTGCAAAAATGCTGGCATGTGCCAATGGTGCATCCTGTGATTTGAGTCATAGAATGTGCTGATTGAGTGAGCGAAGCAAACGAAAATCAGCGTGTCAGTCAGAGTGCAGTAAAATTTGATTGAAGACACTTCAATTGGTGAAACATGGACATAAACATGAGCGACCGAACCGAACAAGTGGTGCTAAAGTGCATTCTACACCATTAAAATGCTTTGATGGTTATAGTAGTACAGCTTTGAACTGAATTCGCCTGTAAATCTTTAAATGTCAACAAATCAAAAGCAAGATGTGCAACAAAAACGTTCAGCGCACAACTTTGGACAGAAAAGGTGATATACATCTTTTACATAAAATAACCATTGAGCCCCAAAACAGTATTTTAAGCATATCAGCCTTAATTTGCGATAATGCTCCTTTTTTAAGTGGTTCTTAAGTAATTTTCGGGTTTAAAGGGCTCTCCCCCTATAATAATACCCTAAGGATAAGGATATTCTGAAAGGTTGGGATCTATTCTTTCCATCAATTCTAACCAAAATCATTTAGCTTAGATAGGGACCATCCTACACCCGTTTGAAGGTGAAGTGGCAATGGCCTAGTAGCGAAAGCGTATGGTGTTTTCTAAGTTTAAAGTGCTCTTGCGAGCTCTCTAATACACCGAAATAGACATGCTTGGAATATTCTGAAAGGTGGGATTTATTCTTTGCATCAATCCTAACCAAAATTGTCGAACATAGACAGAGACCGTCCAAAGCCTGTTTATAGGTGAAGCATATTGTGACTTCCGATTTCAAAGTGGTCTTGCAAGCTCTCCAATAGCCTGAAATGGACATTCTTCTGAAAGATAGGAATCTATTCTTTCCATCAATCGTAACCAAAACTGTTTAACTTATATAGGGACCGTCCTACTACCGTTTATAGGTCAAGTTGTAATGGCAGAGCTGCTATTTTCGATTTCAAAATGTCATTATAATGCTAGTATTATTTTATTTATATCGAAGTTACACAGTATTGGTTATGATTGATGGAAAGAATACATTCGCATTTTTCAGAATAATCCATGTCCATTCCGGGCTATTGAAGCCCACCTCTATTTATGTGAGACCTGCGAGCAAGCTACTCATGCTACACGGACTGCTTTCCTAGCTGACTGATCCGACTAGCATTTGCTACTCGCTCCTGAAATTCCATTCAAGCCACTTGTCTAGCGCTACCGTATGTTAGCGTGGCTCCGATTAGCCTAAAATGAACGCATATTTTTGCTCATAGCTAATTATTACAAAATTTACTTTCAGATTCATACAACAGCATGTGCGGAATCAGTAGATATTTCTCTAGTTCTGCATAATGAAAGCAAGTTTCACGACTTTCGTGAGAAGTGTACCATCGTTTCCAGCTGCGAGTTCTGCGGCCTTTGGCCTATTTTGATCGGAGACGGACAATAGCGTGCATCACGATTTGAACCTCCGATTATTAAATGCATGCTTATCTTTGACAAAGGCCTTCGAGCAGGATCTTCTAGAGGAGGCTGCGCGCATGTGCAGTAGGTTACCAGGCTGGCCGGATCCAAGCTTCTTTTAAACAAGGGGCTCACGATTCATGGGATAATGCTCCAATCGAGACGAGCTGCTAAGTTGAGAAAACCATTAGTCTTGAAAAGCTTCACTCAAAACGTGGAACCTGGCCACGAAGGAGACGACCAGTAGCTGTGAATTTTCCTTAATAGTAGCTGTGGACAGCATTAATCGTCTTGAACCTTCCCTCGATTCATGGGGCAAGAGTTGAAACGTCCTCCGTTATGAAAACAGCACTCTGATCGTGGGCCGTTTTTTTTATTTTTTTATTGTAAACCCACGAATGAGACTTTGTGATCCAATCCCAGACATCTTGGAGAGGGGTGAATCCTCGAGAGATGATGCTGACAGCAAAGATGCGGATTGAAATGGAACGCAGTGGAGTTCTCGGAAAAACCCAAGTAATTACATGCCTTGGGTGAAGGCACATTGGCTTCCTTAGCGATCGGTGTTTCAATGTTCGGTGTTACTTCGGTATTAAGCAGAGGATCTTCGGACGAAGAGGAGTTGGACATGTTCAACAACAAGCAGGACACAGAAAAAAAACCGTTAGACGCACAACGTTTTGAAGAGCGAGGCGGACGACTGTAGTGGCGTCTGGTGGAATGTGATACCACTGCATGACCAGTGGATGCAGCGCTGTGGTGTGAATTGGAGTGCGGATGGGATGGAGGATGATGTAGGGGACGTGATACTACAGCGTCCCTTTCCCTCCTCTCCCCCTCCCCTTTTTTTGTGTGCATCGTTCAAAGACGGTTTGCAGGAAGGGTGGTAAACTGTCAGTTGGTGAGGAAGGAGGATAAGGACCTAGGCCTGTTAGAAGTGCGTCTTACTTGAAGTTCGGATGAGAAAGAGTGGAGGATTGATCCTTATAAGGCAGCAGAAGACGAATATTGAAGGGTACGACCAATGGAAAACTAGTGATCCCATAAAAGGATGCTGGTAGTTTGGAGAGGCTGAGAAAGGAACGGATTGGCCTAGGTAAAGGACCAAGTTCGAGCTGGAGAACGTCATAGCAAGAGTAATGGTGTTAGAATGAAGTCGGACGAGGAGGGACGAAGCGTGTCAGAGATGAGACAGCATGTAGTGCATAGAAGGATAAGGACCTATGATTGATGAAAATGTTGTGTCCTGGTCCGTAGGTGGACTGAGCGTGTTCTCATTTATTGTCTATTCTTTGTATAATATTATCATTATGATGATTTGAGTTTTTTTTTTTTGAGAACAAAAGAAACAGGAACAGAGCAAGCTATGCATCCATCCCTGAGTTGAAGGATTACGGCATGTTGGTGCTGGTTTCGTCCGGAGGATGCCGATTGCAGGGTGGAGTAATGACGGACGTGCAGGAGATGCTGCGGAAGTGAGTACGGGTGATGGTACAGGATGCACCGAGGGATGCGCGTCCTAGGCGTTCCGTTGGCATTAATGGCAAGGCAGTAATTCCCGGGACTGAAATTTTGCGAGAACGAAGAATGGGAGGAGACATCGAGAAGGATAAAAAGTCCGGAGACTGTCATCCTAAGACAGTGTAATGGATGTCGAAATTAGGCGAGGACAGTGACGCAGCACAAAACAGGTCCACGTTGACAGGCGAAGGAGGAGAAACAGGATAGTGTCCCAACGCATCGTTGTGAGAGGATGACTGTTTAGGTGAAGTGATGGGAATGTCCCAACGCATCGTTGTGAGAGGATGACTGTTTAGGTGAAGTGATGGGAATGCAAAAAGGTCGCCGGAAAGTTGGGAACGGAATTGGCAAGCGGACGGAGTATGGCGGTGAAGGGTGGGCGAGAACTTGTCCGAGGGGCCGAGAGGAAAAGTAGTAGCAGGTGACGCTAAAGATGGGAACGGACGGGAATGCATACGTCCGTGAACCTCAGGGCCACTAGGTGAGAAGGATGATTGACAGGAGGAGGGTGCTTGCGAAATGTAAGGGATGCGTCCCGTGACGGATCGTCCCCATGAAAGGCACCCCAGGTTGCTTCCGATATAAAGGAGGACAGCAGTGCTGGGAAGATAGCGGATGGCGGATTGAGTGGCTGTCTGACTATTGAGGACCGTTGGATAGGAGCGTGTCCTGACCGACGATGTGGCACCTTTGAAGGCAGATGTATCCTAGTCCTAGGAGAGGATGGATTGGCCCTCCGTCCGGCTGTCCCAAGAGCTGGGAAGACGGTGGCCGGGAGCGGAGCTTCAACCGGGAGATTCTTGGAAGTAGAAAGCATGCTCGAAGAAGTCATTCCGTGGATGGATGGAGTAGCTCAAGGCGATCACACTGACGTGAGCGCCCACGGAGAAATGCCATCGGACGGCTGCGCCGAGTATATATAGCCATCCCAACCCTGCGCATGCGCAATAGTACAAGCCCGGCTGGGAAGCCAACTTTCAAGTTTCTAGGGAAATAAAAGCTCAAAAGGAGGGAAACGCTATTTCGTCGGCTATAAAAACGTGAGAGTTACCATTCCCCAGCCGGAATCAGTAAATTTGTTTTTATCCCTAGAATATCTACCAAATAAATGTTTGCGTTAGTGTCTGCATTAAGACGAAAATCCTTGACAAAAATTTAAATCCCGTTTCTTCCCAACCAACCCACCCCACGATAGCAGCATCCAGGTGCAGCAAAGTGCCGAGTGCAGCCCTCTTAATAAATTGCCTTTAGGATAACCAGCGCCACAGGGTTGGTCAGAGAGCCTCCACACCTGGGCGCGCAGTCAGTAGTAACAATGAAGGGAGAGTGGGTAGATATTATAGGGGGGGGGGGGGAGAGAGAGACAAGATTTACGTAAATTCTGGCTGGAGAATGCTAAAATCACATATTTTTATCCCACGCAGAATTAAATGTTTGCATAAATGAGACATCGGCAAACTGAATGGTGGGCAGCTGTAGTCGTTGCCTCCTGGGTGAGTGGGTGGGGAGTCCTGAGGTTGTCTCGGATCTTCCGATATACGGAGAGCAAAGCAGCCACTTGAGTGAACATGTCAAGCACGTTCCTGCCGTCTTTGCGATCATTGGTAGAAAGATATAAAGAGAGATGATGTAGGTGAACATCTTGGCCCATCAGGCTCTGAAATGTCGATCGACTATGCTTGACGGTCATGGAATTGACTTGTATAGTTTGGGAGCCGGTAATTTGAGCTTGGGGCTACGAGGCCAATTAACGGAGTTTGCTAAGTGTGAAGTTCCTCTTGCCATTGCAGCTTGCAGGATCCATTTGTTGCCGGACTTTGCCCTATCTTGATAGCTGCTCTATCAAAGCATTCCGTTTCCCAGGGATACAAAGAAAAGTTATCTTCATATCCAGCTGTGGCCAACAGTAATATCTGGTTTACTTGAATATGGAGATTCATTGAAAGTGGGCCTTCTCCCTTGCTCGAGTAGGCAACGGCTATGCTGTTGTTGCCGTGCACTTAAATCGTCTTACCTTAGTGCTGGTTTAGAAAAGAAGAATGGCAAGGTAGATCACACGAAGCTCCAGGAAGTTGACAGAAGCTTGCATTAGTTATTACAAACGCCAGCAGTTGCCGAAGCATTGGTGTGGGCACTCCATCCAGTGAAAGCATCCGTGATGAGGATCTCTGAGGGCTCCCATTAAGATGAAGGACTTCATGGACTGTGTGCGAGACCTTTTAACATTCAGCTGGAATCCAAGCGTGAAAAGAGGTTCGCAGAGTTTCGAAATCAAGGAGAATGTTCATTGTTCATGCCAATTCGCTAATGCCGAGTTTTCCTAAGTGGCAACAAGAGAACATCGTGGCTAAGGATGTCAGTCTGGCGAAGGCAGAGGTTTGCAGAGAAGGCTGTGCATCCACCGAAGGCCATGGTGGTTATCCTTCTCATGTGGCGAAGGCCTTCGTGTGTGTGATGAAAGGTGTCTGTCCGTCGAAAGCCTTGATGTCCAAAGAACGAGAGAATCTTGGCACGTGACTAAGGCCTTCGTGTGTCCAACAAAGGGAGTCTTGTCGGGTGAAAGGCGGCTGGAGAGAGTAGCGAAGGACCGCGGCTGAGCTTCGCAGGGATACTGCAGACTTCAAACACAAGTGGCGATTGTTTAAATTTGGTCCGACAAGACGATTTCATAAGGTAAAAAGGTGTAAAACAATCAAAAGTCGGCGACCCGGTCATCTTCCAAACGCAGTAAAAACTGAGACACACCATCAGTTTCCAAAGGGAAGAGACCCGAACCAAACTCCAAACGTTCTTGGGTTAGTCAACAATCATCAGGGGAGGTGACATGGCGTCAAGAATGTCAGTCAGTGACGTTCCAACAATCGCATCCCTCACAGTCATTGTCATTTCACACCTCACAGTCGTTTCCAGTCTGCATTGTCGTCGGTAAATCAAAAGACACAGCCCGTTGAACAGTTGGAGTTACTGTCAGTCGTCCCTCACCATCCATACCTGCCGGTAACATCGCCCCTGATCAGTCAGACCCAGCTAGACTACCATAGTTTGTTTTTGGAACAAAGACCGAACGGAAAATTTTCATGGAGATGGAGAACTAGTCATCTTTCTTTTATGGAGATTAAAGCTTCAGAATTACATTTATCTTTTGTACTTTGGGCCGACCACATAGGAATGGTATATCACTACCTCCCATTAGTGTGCTAAAAGAAATCTGCTACTATTAATAATTTGTATGACTCACCTACATCAACTTTCGTGAACTACGAGGACCTGCAACGAACAATTTGCCTTATTCTTAGTCCTTTTTTGTACCCTTTTAGACCTGGATGGCTCTCTTCGTAAAGGAGGGCAACCACATTCGGTAGGTGCACCACTCCAGCCCACGATGCATCCAACAGCCCCTTGTCTAGTTTAATGTTGGTTCTCGAACTAAAACATATACAACCTTTAAGGAAACTAAATTTGTAACCGAATAAGTGTGTACGTAGCTCGATTCGAACCATTCTAGACCACTACTAAAAGATTTGACGCACGCCCATCCACTCGGAACATAGCACCGTGCCATTGTAGACTATCTACGATCAAGGTACTTTTAGCCTAGTTTGAAGAGGAAGAAAAGATCTTGGGGTTGGACTTCAGGGTAAGATCACAAGTTGACCTCACATAATCCGCGTCCACGGCTGCTATCAAAACTTACCCGTCCAACCTCATCGAGAGATGATACTATTTTTGGTGACGTCCTCCCACCGATAAATGGCGGGCATTGGCGCCTCGTGCCGATTTCCTAAGGCTGTACCGAACAAGTTATTTTGGACCGGACCGGACACACAAAAAATACTGGCTGTGGAACCGGATATAGGCTAAGGAAAACTGCTTGTGTATGGAAGCTGGGGGGGGGGGGGGGGGGTTTAGATTTTTTTTTTTTTATCTTTTTTTTTTTTCTGTATATGATAAAATGTAATAAAAAGGATAAAATGTCTGTTTCCGTAACGAATTTCAAATTCCGATTCGCTACGGCAACAAACACAGAAAAAAAAAAAAAAACGAAATTTATTCTGTAACTTTCTGAATAATATCTAAACATTGACTGGATTCGCCTCCCCTTGAAACCAACTTGCTGATAAACGTACATTTGGCTTTCCCACTACCTGCATCTTCAAAGGACAAAGACTCCGTACATCTGACTTTTTTTGACAGGGTTGAAGGCCATGAATTGTGCGAAGAGTCGGACAAATCAGTGTCCTCGTCGCCACTTTCCATTTTTGCAACGCTAAAATCTAACCCATGTGCCTAAATCTACAGGTGCCTATCGAGTCCAAGCAAGAACCAATGCAGACCACTGTAGCAGTGCAGTTGACAGGAACGTGTGCAACAACAGCATGCAACAGAAAGCAATTCACTTCCGGTTTTGCTTAAGGATACTAGTGCGAGCCGCGACGGCGGTAAAATGTTGATCGAAACTGCCGATTTTTTTTATTCAAACATTAAGTGAATAAATCAACAATTAAAAAATAAATTTACTCATCAGTTGTGAATTCACTAGTTTGTTGATCTTACTAGTCCAGCCAGGTCTGGCATATACGCAACGATGTTTGGTTCGGTTTGTCTGGCAATAAATGAAGGTTCGGTCTGGCCGGATCCAGACAGTCCGAATCCGGCGAAGTCCGGTCCGGTTTGCCCGGTTCGGTACAGCCTTACGATTTCCTGAATATGGGTGCCAGAGCAATAATTAATTCAGTCCTCAACTGGAGGGCCGACGGGTACACCCAAGGTACTTTCCTTAATTCTCTGACGGGAATACCCAAGGAACCAACTGGACAGCTAAGGTGGTTCTAGACATTTTAATGAGACTTACCGCCACACTTTTTAATAGGAAACTCATGGAGCTGGCCTAGAACCTTAAGGAGAATAGCAAGCACCAAGCAACCCCTCCACTTCATAGACCCCCGAGGATCTTTTCCAGAAAGGAGCCATAATGTAGTCAACCTGCCCCTACACTCAACCAGGGTCAATCATTATTTCAGAACGAAGGAAAGGTAAACTTTTACAGGGAAAGGAAGAGGAGGCCCATGGTCACCTCTCAAGGAAGTTCTTCCAGACATAGGTGGGAGGGGTAGGGGACTATGCTCTCACCACTCCAAAGCATGGCAAAGGCTGATACACGACAACTTTGTCCATTCCCGTCCATTCTATAGTGTCTTGATGCTACTTTACCCCAGTTCGTCAGCTTTCCAGCCCCTACCACAAAACCTCCTTCATGGCTTCCATTGCAAAAAGTAGACCCACTTCTGGCAGCAGTGGACGAGCTCCTTCTAAAAGGCGCCATTCAGCTGTCCCCACTGGATTCCCCAGGATTTACAGCACCGCGCATGTGATACCTCGACGACTGTCTAGTGCGAAATTTTTTAAGGCCCAGCTCTTCAGAAGGATCTGTGGTTTTGCTTCCAGAATTTTCGAAGCCTAGGACTAGGAATAAATCCTATGAGGTCACATTTAACACCTATAAAGTTGCTCACATTTTTGGAAGCGGAGTTTAATCCTTTCATTTTCACGGTCCAACCGTGTCTACAAAGGATAAACAACCTAGGCTCCAACACAAAGTCTTCTAACCAAGGAAGTGATCAGAGCTCGGGAATTGAGATCAACTGACAGACCAAATGGATTCCATGGCGGACTCTTGCCCCAGGGCCTTGGAGGGAAGGACTAATGGTCTTTTTGGATGAGCTGGGTAGAAGTAATCTAACTCGAATACTTCCCTCAAGAAATGGCACTCTGTTGGACGGACCCGAAGAACACTGCACTAGTAGTACTCACTCACCACTCTATCCCGGTCACCTTTCTTTTCACAGAAGCTACCATTACAGGCTTGGGTGCCCACATGGACTATCAGAAGACGACGGAAATCTGATCCCCGCCAGAGTAAAATCTCCACATAAATGTGCTAGAACTCAGGGCTGCCGTGAATGAGTCTGGGTCAAAGTACTGAAGAATAAAACAGTGGCAGTCATGTTGGACAACACTTCTGCTGTTGCATCCATTAAGGAGGAGTAAGGTAGGACCCAAATCCCACTCACCCCAGGAGACACATTCTAAGGGGACAATGTCCTGTCCGACGAACTGCCCCCAAAGAACCATGCACCAACAAGGCAATGGCGCCTTTTCCCATCCATCTGCCACAAGATCTCCAGCTCTGATGAACTACAATTGTGAATCTGTTTGCATCAAGGGAGAGCACTCAACTTAAGAATTTTGCATCGCCATACCCATAGAAAGGGGGGGCAAGAAACAGCCCGAGTCTCTCATGGTCGAGGATGTTGAGCTACCTTTTCCAAACTTACTTTCTTCAGATGGTCGTAAACAAGATTATGTTTCACAGGGATTATTCATCGTGCACCTCCTGGTTCTTGGTTCTAATGGAAATGCGGAAGGAGGGTCCACTTCCCCTCAAGGAAGATCATTTTGCCCCAGAAGAGCAGGAGGGTCTTACACCCAAACCTTGCAGTCCTTATGCTTCAGGTGTAGAAACTCTGAAGGCGATTTTAAGGGCTTCCGGTTTTTCCCCGGCAGTGGTGGAGTAGAAACGGAAGCGGAAGCTTGCTGCAAGTTTTTCAAGTTGTCAATTCTGAATACTTCACCCAGTGGAATTTAGATGGAGCACTCTGCGACAGGGATAACTTGTGACACACGCACTAACACTCCTTGGTAGGCAGTTCACAATTCCACATTTTACGCGTGAAAGAATGCTGCACCAAAATGGCCACACCACCGTGAAGCCGCAATCCCAAAGGAGCATCTGAACAGAATTGGCGTACAGCCTGATCACTTGCTAGGCATCTGGTTTAAAACATGTCGCATGCGGGCAACAGCAAAGTGGCTGATATAAAATTTAAAAGCAGCTTGAACTTCTCAGCACGAATCCTGAAGCTCGGAAAATTCCACTGACGGATTGTACGCAATGATGGAAATATTAATTTGGACTACGTTGCTGCTTCTTTGCTTTGGTTGCGAGGGACTTTTAGGAATCCCACATCTGAGGCCTCGGTGTCAGATGTGGAGGACTCCAGAAGAAGGAAACTCCTAAATTTTGCATGTTGACTTGCATACTTCCTCATGCGACAC
>JAHWFP010042669.1:0-11581 GCA_023313725.1 Lithobius niger | reverse complement strand
TTAGGGCTTTAAGTTTTTTTAAGGCTTACATCCGTATTTTATACGCTTAAGCGTTTTTTAATACTAATCTTAATTAGAGTAACTACTGCAGCAGTTTACAGAAGTAACTTGTGATAAATAGATGGAAAAAACACACCTCTACAGTTTAGATAAACTGCCACAGCTTAGCTCCTAATTACAATGAATCGTTTTATTACCCTTGTTCCAAAATGTACTTCTCCGTCTTTCATCTAAACCTACTCACATCTATTTATCTTAATTAGAACGGATTCTCCAGTAGCTTAAAGATGTAACTTGTGGTAAATAGACACAAAAAGCACACTACTAGTGTAGATAAACTGTCGTAGCTTAGCTCCTAATTACAATAAATTATTCCAATTATCAAAAATAGAAAATATGCATCGCTACCTGACATCCAAGTCTAAATACATCCATTCATCTTAATTAGAACTGCTGCTGCATCACTTTAGTAACTTATGGTGTATTGAAGAAAAATGCAGTGCTACATCATAGGGAAACAGCCACAACCTATAGCTCCTAATTACGAACACACTACACTCGGATTTGACCTGGTGTTTGCTAGTTACTAGTTATTGCAAACGAACTCACTTTTTGATGAATAATTCCAATTTGCCTCTACTCAATATCTAGATTTTTGAATTATGAAAAACACTTGAATTTTGCCACCATTTTGTATATCTTATCGTGTGGAGTCCTGGTAATTATTTAGAGCATTTTTTGAATTCGACATGCATACCTTAAAACCTAGCAGTCGACACCAAACTTACATACCTTAGTACGATTTTGAATTTTTGTATTGTAAAGTGGTCAGTTAAAAAACAAAATGGCTGCCTGATTTCAGGTGGCACCCCTTCCTGAAAGTTTATCATGGGTGTGGACATGAAGTACACCAAAGTTATCCTCATAAAGTGGAGGGTTTTTTTTTTGCTTACACATAGGACTACATAGCAGAAAGGCTGAGCTATACTTAAGTGTAAATAAATAAAGAATGATACTTATTTTGGTCACCGGTGGAGTTTTCCCAAAATGCAGAAAAATTATTGTAATGATTGCAATCTTTTTAGTTGCTGCCTCCCCAAACGTCAAACCATAAAAGGCACCAATCGGTGTTAAAAGGGTGTTGAATACCAAATTCATTCGTATCTGTCACATAAACTCTTTTATGAACGGAATTAGTAGTCAGTATATAGTCAGCTGCAATCAAACATGCCTGCGCTGGCACATGCGCAATGAAGGGGAACTGTGAGCCCGTCAGAAAAGCCAACTTTTCATCGCTGGGGATTGAGCCTCCAAAAAGAGGGGAATTGCTAACAATGTAAGACAGGTAATGTACATTCATCGGCAACTAAAAATTAGATTTAATTTTCGGAAATTAATTTCCCACGAAAATTAAATTAATATGTTTGGCGATGTGCGTGTGGTTCTTCAACACCTATCAAGAGGGTTTTTTGTCATAGTTTTTTTTCCATGTTAAATCACGTAGATTTATCGAAAAATAGGGAAAGCTTACACAGCTGAACGTTTACATACAAATACATGGTGATCTGAACAGTGTCTTTTTGTTGGTTTGGGGCTTGTAGGAGTGAATGGGGGAAAATGCGTAGGAGGGTTTTAAAATTCGCAATCAAGGAATTTAATTTCTCTTCTTTTCCATGTTGCAACTAAAGATTTCAAGCAACAATGGCTTGGACAATCAACCATGGTCCATAGATTGATTGTAAAAGCCTGGACGAACTAAAGGCGAACCGCAACGAAGGTCATTTACGTTGCCCTGGATTTCGTAACAATAAAGGGATGCACGTTAGATAATGGTTACGCAACAATTCGAACATCGCAAAACATTTAAAACTTAGAAACGATACTCGATTTCACAACAACGGGCAGTATACACGGCTATATAGTGTCTTGCGAATTTTCGACGCTTATTTACTGTCGTCTGGTTCATCAGGCTTGTGGGAACGATGGTTTTTTTCTTTTCACATATAGCTGTCGTCTCTCAGATTTTAATTTTGCTACGTGCGCAGCCTCCGCTGAAATCCTTTCGCACCAGAAATTGGATATTAGGTTTGTGGGGCCCTGGGTATTCATTAAAAGTGCTCCATTCCTGGCGTAATGCTGTATGGCCAGCGACTCAAAGCTTCTAAGATGTCGGTCAAAGGAATGTTCGATTCCAGAGTCCAACAATGGAATGCTCGGTCACCACGCAATGAGCTGCGATGCTGTTCCTAACTGCGTTTTTTTCTTACGTCTGCCATGCGAGTCACATCGCTTTTCATTCATCTCAGTCGTCGAATGGCAGCCAGTACACCCACTCTCTTGTTTTTTTAAATCTCTGGTTCAATACCAGTCTGCTTTTAAGCCCTGTGTAGAGCCGCCATCTCTTCCCAACAGTTTGTTTACCAACAGCGATTTTATGACCTTTTCATTGTGTAGAAAAGCCTGGAGCCCTATTTTCCCCACAATCCTATAAATTCTCTCACTGATTCCTCCTAGGCTGTGCATCTTTCTCATCCACTTTCTTCGAAGTAGCCGAGTTTAGTGAGGCAGCAGCATGGGGGCCTTCAGTATCCGCTTTACGTATGGAAATGGTCTGCTTTACGAGTGTTAATCAGGGTTCAGACAGTTTTTTAATTCTTAATTTCCCTGACATTTCCAGGTTTCCCAGGCTTTGTCTGACCCCTGTTAATGATACCTGCTGGCTAGCCTCTTTTTATCAAGTGCCCCTTTGCTTCATACAGGTGTAGCCTTGCAGTTACCAAGTAGCTCGAAAATTTGCAAAACACTGTAGTATAGTGCCAGTCGATGAACGAAGGGTGCTGGCAGAGCGGAGGAAACTGTCGTTGAAACGGCCAGCGAGGACACTGGATGTGTAGTAGAAGCTACCCGAGGGGTGGACTTGGGTGAATCTGAGATGGATGGAGAAGAAGGGGATCGTTCAGCGGCTAATTGTCTCTTCCGTCGAGCCGCTCGCATACCAGACTCTTTTTGTCATTTGCGAATCAGTCGCCATTTCTTCAGGGAGATCGTAATGTAGATACTGCAGCGAAGGACAAGGCCATCACACGACCTATGGTCTGACAGCATGGGTGAGGGTCAAAGTGTACCCGCTGTCATGTAAAGCCTATACATCCGCAGCTTGGGATCGGGAACATTCGGCAACGGAGTGGACGGAACAGGGTATTTGGATGACGAAGAATCAAAAGACATGACGGAACTGGAGAAAACAGCAGGGAAGGAGACTGGTCTGCACACATCTAATGGAAACAAGAGACCGGCCGTTCGCATGCCAAAACTGAACAGGAAGACAAGGGGACCCAAGCAGCGGTGGACGGAACTGTAACACAGCACCATCTAACGGAACGCTAGGAGGAAGCAGACAGTACAAAGATTGTGGAACCGTCTGAAGCTGTCGAACATCGGACAGTGTCATAACCGCTGCCAGTAGGAAAAGAACACACAGCAACAAGCAGGCAGGTGTCCACAGGCTAGTGAGGCAGTGGTTCCGTTTGTTTGCTTATTTGCTTTGCTTTTTTTTTTGTGTGTATCTCTGAAAACATTTATTATTGTACAAAACAGAAAAGACGCGGATGAATCGCCAAGGAATACAGAAGGGGGCTCCCACGAGTCGATCCGGACCGGGGAGGGAAGAAACATTTCATAACAAGGAAGAAAGCGTTGAGAGAGCCTCAGTGCAAGAGAGGTAGTCTGGTCGTAACGAGGGCCCCGGAACGGGGGAGGTAGAGGTTGCAGAAGTGCAGCTTCAGGGCTCGAAATGAGCAGCATCGCAATTTGCACCACAAATTTAAACTTTAGCGATGCAAAATTAAATAATGTATCGCAGTTTAGCGACTCAGATGCATTTCAGACACTGGTCAGAATAGTCTTAACGTGCATAGGATGTCATAGTCTTGATCAAGCATCCGTGCGTGTAGCAAAGTAAAAGTGAAACAAAAATGGCTATTGTTTCAAATAAAGTACACTTCGTATTGTTTACTAAAAAAAATTTTCCTTAAAAGTTGCTAATCATTTTTTCGAGACTGCTACGCAAATTTGTATTTTGTATCGTATTTCTGCTACGCAAATTTTTTGAGACAATTCGAGCCCTAGCTTGAAGAGAGGGGCGTGATGCCCGCAGTCACGGGACGTCCTTGCCGGGCTAAGGCCACCGGCAAACGAGGAGACAGAGAAAGAAAATCTGGCGATCGTAGTCCGGGCACTGAAGCGGGGGATCCCTGTTCACCATATTTTTGCGATGAAGAGAGTTCTAAGCATAGCAGAGACGGAGGGTCGACGGAAGGTGAGGGTGGCGAGGTCATGACAAATGTCATCTGGGAAGACCGGGTGGTATGGGGAAACACCAATCCACCGGACTGGCCGATGGAACACAAAAGGATCGGGGAAAAGGTGGGGAGGGACGCCGGCGGCTCGAAGCCAGGAGAGGGCCTAGATCTGGAACAGGCCAAAGTGGCAGACCCGAGAGGAACAGAAGCCACAGGTGGTGGCAGAAACGGACGGCGAGGCTGCTGCTGGGCCATAGACTGGCCCCGCCTGTGAAACCGGAATGCTCCACGCGACTGTTCGCATGGAAAGGAAGAAAGCAGGGCAGGAAATACCGCCAATGGAGGCCGCGGTGGGCTGACTGACACAACACTGGCCGTCCGAGAAGCGATAGTCCGACGACCAAAGCGACAGTCCGACCAAAGCGACGTGCAGGAACGGCCAGTGATAGATGTACCGGTCGAGCTGGAATCGGCGCAGCAGATCTTCCTGGACCTTCTGGCAGGATCGATGTGGAATCACAGCCGAGAGCGGTGCAGAGGGTTGGAACAGAACGAAGAGTAAATTCGCTGGTGGAATTCGCAGCAGCTAAGAGAATCGGTGAATCCATGAGGGAATGGACTGCCAGGTACGGAACGACGTCGAGGGAGAGCTCAGGAGCAACCACTACGGCGGCTGCCCTAGGAAGAAACATGATTGTGCTTCACTGCGTTCCGCTTATACAGAGGGACCTAGGTCCGGTCATGCGCAGTGAGCGTGGTTACGAGCCCGGCAGGGAAAGCAACTTTCAAGCTAGGGAATAAGTGGTCCAAAGGGGGAAACTGCTAATGAGAAAACAGGTAAGGAATATTTTGTGGCTCAAAATACCTAATATTTTGATATTTCTGGCACAAAACAAAATTTCATGACAATTTTATGACATTTCGATAAAATCATAGAATTCCTTCAGCCGGCATAGATCTTCCTTCAGCCGGCTCAACTGCACTGTTTGAATACTTTAAATAAGTAGCATAACATTAAACCAACAGTTTTAAATAGTGCAAATTAATAGGGATTTAAGATCGTTCAGCGTAACAATTATAATTTTTGGACTAAACAGCCGAGTATTGATTTGACAGACGAAAAAATGTGATTGGTATGAAGCTCTCTACACCAACCTAAACCGGTTTGGCGAGATGTTTATCTGTCTCTAGAACAAAACGAACCCTTTCTTCCACCTCCCTTAATACGTTTGTGGTAGGAGATGAGTTTGTAATTTCAAGGGTTCACTGCTGACTTGTTAAATTCAAGCTTCTTTACTTTATCTTTAGACATAACGCATTTTACAAAAATAAACATTTAACAATCCGCACATGAATCGAGAAATTGTCCAACAAAACAGTTCGTGCTAAGAGTTCTGTCCTTGTTGCGTGCTTGTTGGGAATAACTTCTTTGGCACCAAACAATCTTCAAAGGGCTTGTTCCCGCCAAAATATGGAAACACTTTCAAAAAGAAACGCATGTGTTTCTCACGTGAAGAATGTAGCCAAAGACCCGCATTCCACACTTGGCAAATGTTTCTTTCGAGCGTTCGAACAGAACAACGTAATTAGCCCTAATTACAGTCATTAGGTAATTACGGACAAGCCAACAAGCAAGAGATGGCAACTTTACACAGTTCTCTCCTTCCACTACCATGACATTCAATCCAACCTCATTACTGGTAGTAACCTGTGCAATCCCACCTTTCCATCTTTCCTCTTTAACCTCCCATTCCTTCCATCAACTAACTCCGCAGGTGTGGAGTTTGCCGTCTCACGAGGAGCAGACATACTTGCAAACTTAGCTGGTGCTAAATCATCGTTCTCTTTATCAGGATACTCCAAAGCCAAAGCCCTGCTACACTCTTCCCTCGTTCTGTGCAACCTTCCTACAGCCTGAGACTGAGGTTGATAAGGCTTACTCTTTGCAAGGCTGATTTCACACTCTTTCAAGAAACAAGCTGACCGTTCAGGAACAAACGATTTTTCAAGATACGACTGGAGTTCCAAAGAGAACCCAAGCTTTGAAAACATAGCCAGCAACTCCTTTACTACCGTGTGTGAGTTAGCCACCCTGACAGCTACTGCTTCAGGACACAGGGTCACCCTATCTCAAACCATTAAGACATCCATATTTCTGTTAGACGTCACTTTGAAAGGTTCTACGAAATCAACTTCCACCTTAATGAAAGGCTGTTCCACAACCGGAACTAACTTCATTTCCTCCTTGCCCTTCCTCCTTATTTTTGACTCCCTTTCCCTCCACTTTATCCTATCCTTACTTTGTGCACCCATTCCTGGGCCATAAAATACGGAAAGGTACTTCTTGCAACCTGGCAATGGTCGTTTCTGTGGCCATGTGTCCAAAATAGGCATTAGCATGTGCCCTCCTTACCAAATGCTCCGTAAGCATTTTAGGTACCAATGCCTGGTCACCCATTTTGGTGCCATTTGCTGCCGACCATTTCCTACGTAAGACATCATCCTTCCAAAAAAAGATGTACCTTCAATTTCAGCTGCCGCTCGACAGCCTTCCAACCCAGGATCAAGCACCTGTCCTTGCTTTAAAACTTCAGCTTTAACAGCTAACAAGTCCTGAAATCCTGCTGTCAACAAACCTAAATTTTCTTTCCCTGCAACTTTTTTACACCTTTCCGTACCCATTACAAAGTCGGCCACAACACTAGCTTGTTTATTGACTAAAACGTTTTATGACTGGACAACTGTATAATTTTGTGCAAGCCCATTATCTTCGACCTTGACAGTACTTTCACTGCTGTCAGCATTCAGCAATTACCTTATTTTCACTTGCAATATTTCGAACACTTTAAAAAGACCATCCAATACATCACCATCAATAAACTGATCTACAGCCTGCTTTTCGTTACCTTTCTTTCCATTGACACACGTTTTTGACCTAGTTATAGCATTCCGTGTTTTGTTTACCTATGTTTCAATTTTCTGTAGCTTTTCGTAAGACTTTTGGCTAATCAGAAAGTCGTATTTATCGTGTTTGAAATATGGCGACACGCCGCATTTCAGCATAATGTAGCCATCTTCTGTAGCCAATTTTACCTTTGCCACAGGAAAGTCAGTCACGTTTTGACTTACAACTGACGACAAAACAACTAGTTTCCCAGTGAACGAACAAGGCTCTACTATTTTACTTGAAACCACATCCATAAAGGCACCTGTGTCAAGCAAGTAACTACCATGCTTTCCATTAATAGTACATTTCTTACATAACTGGCTTTCCATCGACTGTGTACCACTTTTACCTTTAAAAGAGCTAACCTCCTTTCCATTGTGTACACTAGGCAATTGAGTACATACATTTCCCACTGAGGCTTTTTTACTATTGTTGGGACAGTCCCTTTTCAAATGCAAGCTCGAGCTACACATATAGCATTTACATGGCTCATCCGCCTTTAAATGCACTCTACTACTAGACTGATTATTGTCATTAGCTTGCAGCCTTGCTTGCGCATTGTTAGCCAAAGCTGTAGTACCATTGCTCGTACCATTATTACGGAACCATTTTTCGTACCACTATTGCCATTGTTGCCATTACCATTGTTACTGTTCCCATTGTTACTAGTACCATTCCCTTGGTTGGCTCCACCATTTTGCGAATTACCACTCCCTCCATTGTTTCTGTTACCTTGATAACCATTACCATTCCGATACCAGCCATAACCATTACCATTGTTACCTCCTCCACGGTAATTCTGCCCTGTGGTCCGCCATTTCCATTGTCGGACTCACTCCCGTCTTAGAACTGCTTCTTGGCGATTAGCGCAGTAATCGTCTGCAAGTGAAGCTAAGTTCAAAACAGATTCTTGTTTACCCTTATCAATAAGCCATACCCTTATCGGACTTGGTACCATATTCAAATAATCCTCTATTAATAGCTGCTGGAACAATTTTTGGAAAGAGTCCCCCACAATCAAGTTCCGTAACCCATTCAGTACCCAGTGTTGTCAAAATGTGAGCAAAATCTAAGTACGCTTGTTTATCAGTTTTTTGAGCTGATCTAAACTGGTTATGTAAACACTGCTCTGTAACATTAAATCTTACTTTAAGAGCTTTAACACACAGATCAAACTTTGCAAAGTCGTCATCACAAGACCATGAGTGTTTCCCGCGCTTTCCCTGTTAACAAAGATAACAATCTGAAAGGCCACTCTTCTTTCTTAAATCCCATTCTATCACAATATCTAGTGAAACCTGACAAGAAAACTAATATGTTGTCTTCTTTCTCCCTGAAGGGTTGGCACAACGTTTTTCATAACGTATGTCATAAGGTTTTTCTTGTTGTACAGGCTCTGTTTTTACCTTTAATTGTTCTTGCTTAAAGGACAATTCTCTTGCCTGCACTTCATCATTATGCTGCCTAGCATTTTCGCTAATACGCAGCTCATGCTCCTGTTTCTCCCTCGTTAATCTATCTTCTCATTTCCCCTTCTCTCGTTCAAGTTCCTCGTGACAATCCAATCTTTCTCTTTCTATAGCTAATTTTTTGCTTTCAAGCTCATCTTGCTTACCTAACCTTTCCCGTTCTAGCTCTGCCTCCCTTGCAAATTTGTCAGTTTCAAATTTTTCTTGCAAAACAAATTTTTCTTTCTCAAGCTCAGCCTGCCTAACTTCTCCCTCTCAAATTCTTCCTCCCTTTCCTTTAATTCTTTTTCCCTTGCCAATTTTTCCCTTGCTAATTCATCCTCCCTCTCCCTTAATTATTTTTCCCTTGCTAACTCGTCCTTCCTCTCCCTTAATTCTTTTTCCCTTGCTAATTTGTCCCTTGCCAATTCTTCATCCTCCTGCCGTTTTAATTCTTCTTTTCTTACACTTAACCTTTCCCTCTCTAATTCAGCCTCTCTTATTTCCTGTTTTTCTTCATTTTTTACCCTTTTAGACTCTTCTACAGTATAATAACTTCTGCCAGATCATCCACCAACAAAGTTCCTCCCTCCAACCAACTTTTAAACATAGCCAGAATTTCACTTTTTCGCTTAGGCGCATGAAACCCTAATTCCTCGCACACAGCTTTCAAATCAACCACAGTTTTATCACTAAGCAACTCCATTGTAAAATTACTTAATTACTTAAGTAACCAACAATCAAAAAAATACCAACACGCACAACAGTTCCCGCAAGTTTTAAACAACACTTTTTTTTAACGCCCTAATACCAAGGTGTAAAGAAAGTTTGCCACAGCTCACCTGTTGCCGCGTTGTAGAGACGTTGTCAAGACGACTTCTACATCTAAACTGACGAACCCAGGCTTGCACTGACAATGACTTCAAACTCTATTTCGCTTCTTCCTTTAACGGAATTCGCCGAAATTTTCCTTCTCACACGACGAAGTGCAGCATTACCGCCCACCGCTGATAGGAATGTTTTCCATCCCTCGTCCAGTCGCAATCTTGTGTGCCAGCTCAGCTTTTCCGTCTCTTGACTTGTCTTTCTTGAACAGCAGGAAGCCCCTTTATCTTCCTCCCACGCTGGTTGCCGCCAAAGTCGAAATTCTGCCATGGAACGTGAACCCACTGAGTTGGAGAAGCTCGCCACTGCCATCTAAGTTGACATGACCGCCGACTTTCGATGCAGCTGTGTCCCTTTAACGTGAAAGTCTGGATGGAAGCCTATTGATGTAGCAACCTGGCCGTGGAAATCTGAACAAACCACTGCCACCAATGTAATTTCAAGGGTTCACTGCAGACTTGTTAAATCCAAGCTTCTTTATCCTAAGACATAACGCATTTTACAAAAATAAACATTTAACAAACCGCACATGAACCGAGAAATTGTCCAACACGACAGTTCGTGCTAGAGTTCTGTCCTTGTTGCGTGCTTGTTGCGAATAACTTCTTTGGCGCCAAACCATCTGCATTATAAGGGCTTGTTCCCGCCAAAATATGGAAACACTTTCAAAAAAGAAACGCATGTGTCTCGCAAGTGGAGAATGTAGCCAAAGACCCGCATTCCACACTTAGCAAATGTTTCTTTCGAGGGTTCGAATAGAACGACGTAATTAGCCCTAATTACAGCAACACTAACCTCACCTACACTAACACTAACCTCACCTACTCAGCTGAAGATAACTATACTAACATTGGTGGCACCAAAGGGAGGATAAGGTGTGCAGAATATCACGAACGAATTACCCTTCCGCAGCGGATGAATGAATTGCGTAAAATATGCACTATTGTCGCAATAAATAAATTAACTAATATTTAACACACTGCGCAAGAAAATGCAATTTTTTAAACCTTAAAAAGTAGGATACTAACCAGTTACACCTCATATTTTCACAGTCTTCTGCCATCCCATCAGGGAATCAATGCTCTCCTGTCGGGAACAGTCTGGCACAACTGATGACCCACATATGCCAAACACACCGTATCCTGGTATCCAGGACATCCGACAAATCACTTAATTTTATAGTCTGAACAGACAGTTTTACCATAAACGGCCTATTAAATGCCTATGGGCTGTTATTTAGTTTGCTTTATGTACGAAGCTTTTAGTTAATTTTGGAGTAGAAAAACCACAAGTAAGGGGATAAAAAATCGATTTCCTCAAATGTATGAAGCTTTTAGTCAATTTCTAGCAGACAAATTACGATCTAAAATGGTGTAAGGGCAGAAAACGTGAAAATACCTAATTACACCCAGGGGCTGTAACTAAGTAATTTCACGGTTTCTGTTCGTAAAGCATTTTAGGGGTGGTGGGCCGTAGCAATGCCAGAACTGTTAATAAGCGATTTAGGGTACATTCTGGATGCCAGACACTTTGGTTAAAATGTCACATCGCTTACTTTGAAAACTGAGTCCATGTTTACGTGTTGTATGCTTAGATTTCAGAGTAAAGGATATTTACCGTTGCAATATCCTTGCAAATTTTCGACAGTATGGTTTTTCTGGAGGGGCTCAGAACGACTGTCTTCGTCAGGCTACCACATCACCCCTCGTTGTGATCGTTCGTCTGCTATTTGAATGCGACGCGGGACCATAGCCTCCATAACTTGCACCATCACTTCTTACACCACTTCTCTCGCAGCATCTTATTAAACTCTCCTCTCAGCAGGAACTGGATACTTGGGTTTGATGGTCCCTGGATTTCAGGGGTCGTAATGGGTTTTAGGGGGAAAAAAGTAGGAAATAAGGAATTTTGTAAGTCATAAATAAGGAAAAATAAAGAATTTTTCACTAAAAAGTAGGTAAAAATAAGGAACCCCTCGGCATAATATCGGGGCTTAATAA
>JAHWFP010042665.1:0-15821 GCA_023313725.1 Lithobius niger | reverse complement strand
ATGCTTTTAAGAATATTTTCCCCCTTCCTGTTGAACACCGGGTGTGGTTTGTGGAGTTTGCATAAAATGTCTGCCATGTATGCTGGCTGTTATTAAACACACCTGGGATTTAAGGAAGAATATTAATATACAGCCTTTGCCTTAAAATATGTAATCGAAATGGTCGTCGTTGAGCCCCAATTATTAAATTAGGCTCCCGGACGGTTTAGAGTTATAGAGAGCACCCGACTTTCAAGAAATTTATGACAACTGAATATTCTGCACCACCTCCTCCTCCCATTGACCTCGGGATCAATAACCGGGGCGTGAGTTTCTAGGAAATAGATACAGTAGGCCCTGTCTGCAGCCTCTAGCCTTGCGAAATCTAACGCCACCTAACTGTTCCAAATATGCTAAAACCCTGCAGATTCTGAACTACAGGTCCTGAATCCTTGCAGATTTTGCAGTTCCTGAACCGTGGTCCTGACTTTGGCATACTCACTCCCGATCGCTTTTGACAAACTTTTCTATATTTCGGCGACGTTGGGTTTTGTTTTAACTATTCACGACAGCATTCACTATTAAAACGAAACCTAATATTGTTTCCCGTTATCAAATTCATACAATTTTTTTGTAGAAGTACCAGCTGGTTCGACAGTGTTACTTAAAATTTTCAGAAACTTATCCCTCTGATAATTTACCCCTTTCATTGGGAATATCTTTTATTAAAAGACTAATCTGGAAATCGATTAAAAAGTTGTTATTAAAAATTGTTTGAAAGATTGTGTGCCAATATTTTCTTGGCCCCAACTTCATTCTTCTTACTCGAAATGCGCATTTTGATAAAAGTGATAGAACGCGTTGAGCCACACGGATCCTCTTTCATCATCGTTGATTCGGATGCCGTGCTGGAAAATTGCGTTAGGTGGAACCGTGCCATTTTCAGCTAAAACAAGCAAAACAATCCTATCCAAAATGGCCAAACACAACTTACAGAGTTACACGCATCATAGCGTCTATATGCAAAGCCTCAACATGCTCAACATCACGATGCGTTACGGCGCAAATCATTCTCCATAATAACAAGAAACGTGAGGTTTTGTGACGTCTGATATAATAATAATTAGATCACTGCGTTAAAGCAAATCGGTAATCTGAAGGGCCGACAGTGCGAAATAACCAGGACCAATGTAGGAGAAAAATAAATTTAATTCACGCTAAAGAGCATAAGCCAATAAAAAAAAGGTGGCGGAATTCATTTCAATCTAATAAAAGCAAACAAGTCCACCGAGAGTATAGGTGATGTTTAAAAACAACGTCAACAGGTATGATGTTGCAGCAAGGTTGCAGACTGGAACAAGTGGAGCAGCAAAGCACTGCCTTGTGGATAACTGGGCATAAAACATTCAAGTTTCTGCCTTGTGAGTGTACAAAAAAATGAACTAATATATTATAGCATCTCTCGTTCGGAGTTTTGTGATCTCCAGAACTCAGTTAAATGCCTCGTCAAACAATAACTCACAAGGTAATAGAATAAAGTACCAGACACTCGGCATTAAAGACTGGCCTTCAGAAAAACATAGATACACCAATCTAAGATAGACAGAATGTTATTTTTAATTGATTTACTAGCAGTTGTGTCCAGCTTCGCCCGGGTTTGTACCGCCCGTGGTTTTTTCCCGGTTTTTGGTAGGTGTGGCTTAAACGTTGAATGTGACAGGCATTTTGCTTCTTGGAATATTCTCCTTTTGCCCCATCCTTTACTCCATCACTCCCCTCCTCCTTTCTTCCCATCCTTCCAAAAAAAACATACCTTGTATGTATAGGTCCAGTTAATGCGTAAACATATGCATAACGGTAAAAGACGCATTGCTCCGCCCCTCCCCACCCCAAGTCTCCTAATCTCTTTATTTGCTAAAGAGCAGGGCTAACAGACGCACTGCCCCATACACTGGCATTCTTCTTTCAGATCCCCCCCACCCCCCACCACTCATAGTTTATCGCTTTAGCGATCCGTAACCGTGTGAAAAATAACTGTCTCGTGCATGACATCATGTAAGATTTTTTGCTGAGATGACTGAGCAGAGCAACTTGTTAATCGAGGCAATAATGTGCCAATTTCAACTTTTCAAGCAACGGACAACCAGTATCATCTTCTGGCCGAAGAACTGACACGCTCGTCCGTATTCATTGAAGAGGTGGCCGTTGTCATCGTTTTGCTTTGGGGATTGTCGTGTTTTTTCTATGAGACTTTGCCAAGTAATGTAGTACATAATGTAGATTAATTAATTTAGTGCGCTGGTGTGAAGACGAAGAAGCAAGTCACTTTCCCTCCCTGTACGGAGCAGTTTGGAGTAAAAGTATGGGTTCCTCCAACTAAAAGTTGAATTTTATTGAACATTCCCACATTAGGAAATCTGACACGGCGCATCGAGTGACATTGGTCTCTTTTTCAATATCATCCCGTTTCTACATTTTTACTTGAATATTGTAGACCATTAGTGTAAAGTGAATGTAGGGAATCATTAAACAATAGGGCAGTGACACGACGTAGTATTATTGTGTATAACTCTATGGTGGAGCCAGTAACTGGGATAGCTGCAAGGAGCACTGGAGGGAGAAAGGAAGATCGGCAATGCTATTAGACTGGGTTTCTTAAGCCTATAACGCGCGATTTTTGTTGTTGGAGAAAACAACGTTCTTTTAAGCCTAAGAAATCCGCTCTCAAATCACTGTCTTGACTACAAGTGCCGTTTTTTCCGTTACATTTTAATCAGTGCACCTTGTAGCTATTACCTCCAAATGGTGTTTCGTAGCCAATATGACGTCACTTGACGCTGCTCTATACCAACCCTAACAAAACATAACGAAATTAGGTTAATAATGGCTAAGTTAATAGACAAAAGAAAACGTCAATAAATAAGCAAAATGTGGCGGCAGTGAAGCAAATTGAAGTTGCTTTACTGCCTGCACGGATCGCTTAAATTTTTCCTTTGTCATTAACATTTGCAAGTGCACCGCAAAATATTCCGATTCTCATAACCATCACTGATTATGCGGCAGCGTTGTTTAAACGAGGTTGACAGTGAAAGCTTTTTGTCAGGCATTTTAAAATCCAAAACCACGAAATTTCATTACGTTGCGTGTCATTTGCTAATGGCAGCCGACAAACTTAGTTGAGGTGATGTGTAACAATTCTTAAATACTTGCCATTCTCATGTTTCTCTTCGGATGAGTGATATTTCATTATAGAACTCACGGAATGAAACCGACAATAACCAAATTCCCAAGTCCAAATAATATGAACTCTCATCAGAGACCAAAAACGATACCAAAAATTGTTTCAACAAAATGTTATCGAGTCAACTGATTATCATGCCGTTAGCATAACTTGTCAGAAGGCTTACTATACCTTAATAAACGTCGTTTGTCCATCTGTAGTGCAATTTACTACTTTCATTAACTTTGAGAATTGAGGTAAAACTTATAAACCCGTTAAAAAAAATTGAATGTTAAGTCTGTTATTCATCGAATTTGGAAATTCTATAGTCGGCACTGTTCGGCTACAGGCTACTTTAAATGTGACAGCATATATATAGGCAAAAACATGCATTACCAGCTTTCAGAGTAAAGGGTTAAAGGGTTAAAGGGTTTAACGAGCGTTAACCACTCCTGGTCATCTGCCCGAAGCCCTAAGGCCCTAAGGCTTTCAGAGTAGTGCAGTTCTCTAACAATGGGTGCGTAGCAATAACATTAGGAACAAAATTTAAAAAAAATTATAACAGCTCTACAATGAAATAGTAAAAAGCACAACATTATGTTTTTAATACTGAAAAAATTCCTTGGATTAACTGCTATTCCGCCATCTTTTGCAATTTGGATGGAAATAGCATGTATTTTAAACACAGCGTAAGCAAACCGAATTTAAAATGGATACTGAATCAGGTTTTCAGTAAGTAGAATTTATAATGAGAGATAGTACATCACGCTTCAATAATTAATAAAAAAAAAGTTCTGAATCGCATGCACATGCACACCACTGCAGGTTCCACACCATTCTGAAAACTGTTTTTTTTTTTTTTTTACTTTTAGCTAGAATATGATGATGTTAGGCCTAACTGGATGTTCTTCCGTGATCTTGCTGGGAGGTTAGACTGGTGTTCATCTATCTGGTAATGTGAGTAAAGCTAGAGCCAGCGTTTGAATAGGTTTTAGTCTTCTGTACAGCCGTACCGGCTGAGAAGACTATTCCAACGACTTTGTCCGTTCGTCCGTTGCCTTTTTTCAACTTCGCAACGGTACCAGATATTGACGATCACTGTTCACAACGTTAGATTCAGTGTCAAAAGTTAGCTAAATAACATGGAAAATTAAAACATCGTTACTTCCTTATACTTAACAGACTTCTTCGACGTAGGACTAACTAAATTAAATAATAACATTTGATTGTCGAACTGAAATGATAACACGCAGCCATAAAAAACAAAAGCACTTTAGCTTTTCATTTAAAATAGTCTCGTAGCATTGTTGCATGAATGAATGGGATTACCGTCGAACCAGATTCTTCATTAGGCCTATCTGCTACCTACGAAATTAAAAGTAGTGTCTAAAAAATTAGGCCTAAAAATGGAAAATTAGGCCTAAAATCACGTTACCACGGCAACGTCAAGTTGCTACGAGTCGCTGCTGGCTTCATAAACAGCGTCTCTCCCGTCGCTTCCCTACTACCACTGATCTATATAGGCTACGTTGCGCGTTACGTTGTTAACACTGTAACTGTGTGCCCAAAGGCGCACCGTGTTGCAAAAATGAATATGCTTACTATACAATCCAGATCTGCTTTAGCTGCTACTTACGAAATTAAAACTGCTGGTTAAAATTAGGCTTAAAAGCTGACAATTACGCCTAAAATGTAAAATAGGCGCCTAAAATAGGCGCCTAAAATGTAAAATTTAAACCTAATAAATTTTAAAGCTGCAATTATTATGGTTACTGCTTTTGGATTAGTATGGAGATAGCTGTTGTAGTGCGTGATAGAGGTGTGCACCTCAACATTGGAAGTGGAGGACCTGCCAGAAGATCGGTGCGACTAGGCAGTCGCTGTAGCCGCTTGTTTACGTTTGATAGTCACCAAATAGCAATAATTCAGTTTTTCGACGTCACAAACTATTCACGACATTTATATTGTGTAATTCACTTTGGAAAGCAAGGTAGGGCAACTTTGTATGAAGCGCTACCAAGCGGACAGCAGGTTCTCCCTCGACAAGTACATTTTAATAGCACATATATTTTTTCGTTTCACGATATTTTCGTATTTTATACGTAAATTGTAAACTTCCGAAAATGAATCAACATAAAATTATTACTGGAAAAGATTTAATTTCCAATTTCTTTCTCTTCCGACCCCGTATGGGTCGTTGCGTATGGGTTTGATCCTTTTTTGACTAACCTTAGCGTTTTTTTGTTGTTGTTGTTAACATAGCATTGTTGTGTTCAGGTAAAGTTGGTTAAATATGGTTTTGCTGTGAGGCCATATTTTAATGCCTTTAGCATGATATTCACACTTGACATAAGTCGAGTTGAAACTGAAACATCGTGTTACAGAGTTTATTTATGTGCACTTTTTTGGCTTTATTTAATGCTAAGACAAATAATAGTAGTACGAGTGAACCGATGCAACAATGAACCATAACCTAACCCTGCGTAGAAAAGGACAGCTAGCATCTGCTAACAATACGCTTGTGCAGCATTGGGTAGAGTTGAATTTTAATTTTAATGAGCCAACACGGCCTGTAAGTGTACAACGATACGCTCAAAAGTAGCTTACCCTAACTCACCAGTCACAGAATAATACATGGCAACGAATAGAAACACATGGTAACTCGAAACGACTCGACCTGCCTGGACGACACCCCGAGCCCAGAAGCTCAATTTAGATCCTCAAACTAACCTACCGGTGGCTCGGCAAAACTGAACCACCGCCCTGACTGACGGAGCACCTTCTCGCCACACGGAGCCGCTTGCAGAACATCCGAGACAGAGATACCGACCAACCGCAACGGCAACCTACGCACCTGAGCCTAACGCCCACACCTGAGCAAGAAGTGATCAACAGTCTCGTCTTCATCCTCACATTAACACAGCGGACCTGCTGCCCACCCCCAGCTACACTCGGAGCCTGGATATGACCCCAGCTTCCCTCCTGGACAGCCTGTTCAAGGCTTATGGCTCGTGCACCAATGGGTGGAGAGCAAACAGTCTACGACCTGTCTCAGCAGCATCTCAAATCAATTGCCAAGTCCTAACTGCAGCGGCGGCCAGAACAGGATGGAGGTCTTGTGGGAACACCGTGATTCTTACAGTGTTAACCCCAAACAACCCACTGTAATGGGCCACACCGTCGGCCACTTCATTCCCGAAAACTCCTGCATGCCAACGCACCCACTGCATCCTCACCTCAATACCCCTCTGCAAGACCGCAATTTCCATCCATCTCCGCAACAATCGGAAAATCTCTCACAATCCTGCTATGGACTCCCCTAGAATCACGATCCCTCCTTTTGAATCCGAAAGAACCCTAAAACGTGGCACTGCCAAGTCTAACCAACGTCAGTCGCAATTGCGATTGCAGCCAGTTCCCCCACAAAGGCAGATGGAAGGAAGACCACCCTGTACCTTACAGACCCGTGCAGATCCTCCGCGAAAATTCCTATACCTCCATACATGGACACCCTATGAAAGGAAGCATCGCAGTAAATATCCCATATCTCCCTTATCACAGTGCCATCGTCCACGCCACAACATCCCCCAAGCGCCTGCGTCTACAGCCAGGGATTGTGCGGCTAAAGCCCCTGGCTCACCGGCACTCCGGCAATACCATGCTCCAGAAGCAATGACATACCCTTACCGGGATTCCCAAGAGCCTGCCGGGCGACTGGACCAAGTGTGGTGTAGTCCACCAAAATCTTCCCTAGTGGGTCCTCTTGACCCCGTGACACTACCCTCACGCACACAGTAGCAAGGGGTTCATGCCCGAATGCAAGCGGGACGTTCTCCAGATTCTATAAGAAGTGCAGCAATCGGTGTCGAAGGCAAGCAGCCCGTCATGACACGAAGGCCAGCATTCAAGGCACCTGGATACTATTGAGAGCAGCACGGTTCACAGCCAGGTAGTTCACATTGGGTAGTTGGCTTTTGATAACAATAACAGACATGAAGCAGAAGGAAGGCTGACTAGAGGAAGCCAAGCAGAAAGGAGTTAGTGACAAAAAGTAAATTTTTCAGGAGACATAAACCGCACAAGGAAAAACCATCTACCTCCTCAAAAATGTCCAGCTTAATTTTACGGAGGCATCTGGAGAACAGTTAGCATTACTATTTTGTTTATAAAGTGGATTTTTAAGTTTTAACGAAATATTCAGAGCAAGAAAAGAGTATGTGTCGGTAATGCGCAGAGGCACTTACCTACTTTCACAGAGTGTGCAGCGGCTCCTCTTGCTCTCAGATGTCTTATCGCCAGTGTCAACCACCGCAAAAACGCTGTAGCTCAAGGAGAATAATACTTTAAATTTTATTTTTCATGGTACGATGCGTGCAAGAAGGAGGTATGTGCCGGAATAAAAATCTGGAAATCGCCAACTGTGGCATTACTCCTTTCTGGTTGGGAGTGCCAGATATAATAGGAGGATTTAAACCGGAAAAGCCAAAGAAAAAGTGACCGTGAGGAATGCAAAAATTTGCACTGTTGGAGCCTAATAGCCTCAGACGCTAGCCTTAACCACATGCCTGGTAATGATAATGATAATGATAGTGTTGATGTAGGTTCGTTGCAAACGCAACCGGAATGGCAAGGACCTGGTGGTCTCTAACAGCCATCCGATGTTAATAACTAAAAAATTTTAAATTGCAAAAGTTTAAGAGTTTAAAAGTTTAAAACGATGATGATGGCTTGACAGCATAGGAAGGGTAGATGGTATTAGGTTGGGGTCACGAATGCCTTACCGCCAAGGTTAGACCTACCAGGGACACAATGGTCCCCGATGGCATCGCCAAACGTGAGGGACAAGTGAGGGGAAAAGCCGGGTATCAATGTCAATAGTTCTTAAAATAATAAAAATAATAAAATAAAATAAATGTAAATCGTAGTATAAAGCTTGGCCAAAACCAATTGTCAATATTAGTAAAGATAATAAAAATTGAAATTAAAATAATAATAATAATACTAATACAAAAATCATCCAAGAAAAAGTTAAAATACTATAATGGTCGCTTAAGGAACACATTTAGAGGCTCTGACGCTAGCCTTAACCACATGCCTGGTAATATCTCTGCTAGGGTTCCCTTTCCAGTTGCCACAAAAATTACCTTCTTCAAGCAGCCCATCCGGTTCCTGCGTGTGAGTACGTTGTTTTTCGGCCCAAGTGTAATAAATATTTTGTGGGCTAACTGAAGAATGATAGAACAATTACAGATACAAATATAAAAAAAAAAACAATAAGTGTGAATGCACATACTGAACACTCGACGTTTCGAATTAAAAACTAAATAATTAATTTTAGTAAAGCATGTTCTTGTGACACACTAAACTGTCGGAAATGCGTCAGATTTGACCAAAACCAAATATGAATTTTTGATATGAACCTTCTTTTTTGCACTTGAAGATGAGTTAGGTTTTGATTAATAAAAAGGACCGAAAGCCAAATTGGCTCGATTAGTGATAAATAAATACAGATGCAAACCTATTTCCGCTGTCTTTTGGACTTAAAATATCAGACTGCCTGAGCGGGAATTGAACCTGCTACCTTTGAAACCAAAGGTCGAAATCGTACCGATGGCTTATCGGTAGAACTTCGGACTTTGGTCTCAAAGATCGAAGGTTCAATTCCCACTCAGGCAGTCTGATATTTAAGTCCAAAAGGCAACGGAAGTAGGTTTGCATCTGTATATATTTATCAGTAATCGAGGCGATTTGGGTTTCCGTCCTGTTTATTGATTAAAACCTAACTCTTCAAGTGCAAAAATAAAATAAAGATTTATATTTAAAAAAAACCATTATTGGTTTCGGGTAAATCTGACGTATGTTCCGACAGTTTAATGTGTCACAAGAATATATTTGACTAAAATAATTTTTTTATTTAAATCTTTTTTATTTAAATTTTACTCGTGAAGTTGATTTATATTTTAATTCAAAACGTCGAGTGTACAGTGTTGGCATGTGCTTAGTGACCGGTTTAGTAATTGGTAATTGGCTACCTGACGATACAAAAAACAAAATCACAAATTTAAGTTAACAAAGAAAGCAAAGGCACTAACACTGTGAACGTCTATAGTTCCCTATAACATTATATCATACCACGTTTCAGGCCTGGTCCTCTGTTTGTGACAGTGGATATCAAAGGCCTGACTTGCTTTAACTTTTCGCTACACCTCAAAACTGAATCACCATTTAATGGCAGCGTTGCATTATGGCTACATAAATGTCTATAAAAGGTGCTATTGAAAAGAAAACGAGAGCGGAACACTGCAGTGGTCAGCTTTACGGTTTACTGTTGCAAAGGGGCGAAGTGAAAATACAGCTAGCTGATGTACTGCTTTCCTGCGTCGCCCTCAGATTCCGGTTTTTTCTTCTTATTCTTTTTCTTTATCTGTATTAAGGGGCTGGCCTGGGCCACGTAGCCGCCTGGCCGCGTAAAGCCTTGCGCTGCGCCAAATGGACCGTACTAAGAGGCCCGTGCAGCCGAACCTCTGATTTACGATAAAGGTTGCGGGCAACGGCATATATTACAGCGGCCCACTGCTGCAGCTGTGTACCTGGCTTTCCAATTCAAACCACGCGTAGAATAGCCCAGTAAATCCGAGAAGGATTAACATTGCTTCCTGGGCCATTCAACGAAGCAGTAACAATGCCCACGCCATTCACATGTGGGAGCCGTCGATGACAACGCCGCTGAGTGACGCTGAGCCGAAGCGGGAATAGAAGGCGAGAGGCAGCAGAACTCCTGCACCCGATTGCACCACGAATTCTAATAGTTTGGTCAGAAGGGCAGACAGCCGACGACTGAAAGGCGTACAGAGAGTCGCGACAACGTAGACTTATAACGGAATTACATGTCAGATCCCTTTCAGGATAACGGCGATAACAAAAAATGCTTTATGTTTAGTTCATCGAAAGCGAGTAAGTCGTAAAAAGTAAGTAACACTAAAGCTTCACCATTAATAACAAATGGGATTTTGATAACCACGTCTTCACTGTCGTTCTATGCATATTTGAATGCAAGTTTCAGTTTGCAGAAGTAACTAGTGGTCAAAATCAGTGTTTGTTTTGACTTGCATTCAGGGAATTTTTCCTCCCTGCACCCAAAGATAAGCTGTCAGATAACTTCTGGGCCCGCACAGCAGGGGGAAGGGGGCGGGTCAGGTGGACCCGTGGCACTCACGCCCGGTCACACAGGGGGCCAGCACGTCCTGAAACATTTTCCCCCAAAATTACAAGTTATGAGGGCTATGAGTAACGTATTCGATTTACGCAATTTGTTATTTTCTTTTTATACTCCCAACAAACAAAAATCCAATCCAACGGCAACGAACACACAACAGGAGCACTGCACGGCAAGCCTGTCAACCTGTTAGGCAGGAAAACCTTCAAACGTAAGCAGCTCAGATTAATGAATTAATCAAATTGTTACGCACAATTGCGGCCGACGAATGTTTTACGTATAGTGTACATTTTTTCCCGATTTCAGTTCGAAGAATGGGAGGGCCGCTATTGTAGTTAGCCCCAGCCCCAAAGTTTGATGTGTGGGCCCTGGATAGCCTTACCAGGAGCTAATAAATGCATATACGTCCATAAGACGTGGGAGTGTCCATGCTTTAACTAGTACTTCATGTTCCATTCTGGTCACAAGAACTTCTGGCAAGAAGCTTTGGGTTTCGTTTATCGGTCTAGGCCAGTTGATTCAGCACCACCAGAACGTAATTTTATCAGAGCAACGATAAAGGACGTCAACTTTCGGGTACGCAGGTAAACTGGTGGTGAGTCAAGAGGGGACACAACTGAATTCCACCTCAGTCGGCTTCAGCTTGAGTCAACGCATGACCTTCCACATTTCACGGTCGTGGAACGCTGTTGCAGGTGGAGTTACATCACACGTGGACTAATCGCAGCACGAGTGGTATTTTCCGTACCCAAGTATTAAGCAAAACCTATACAGCTAACGTTTAACGTGGGTTAGGTTAGTTTTACATTTTTCATAGACAACAGACGGTAGACGCAGCAGCATGCTGATTATTCAAGCCAGTGATGGCTGAGACACATCTGTCCGACTGATGCAATGTTTCTATCATCTCTGATAAACACGCCAGCAAAATCCTGATAAAAGGTGTTAATTTGTATATAAGCAACCGTTATAACACTGTCACCACTTGCAACAGATTCGGTCCCGTAGGGTTTAAGCAACATCTGATGTAACGATTGATTGTTGTGGAATTACGTTTGCTGCCCTGCATACACATGATTTATATTCTTCACGGCACTTCTTTCAAATGTAATTACGTCTTCTTGTATGGTTCGTTGCCATTTACGCCAATTCTTATGTATTTTTAGGAGCTAACATATTCACTACTTTCTTTTTTGAATAATTACCAAATGGCTTTTTCAGCTGTTGTTTGTTTTTTGCTTATTTTTCTAACTCTATAATTCGAGGATTCCTTTTAATGAGTCAATGAAGATTGTTTATAGATTATCAACACACATCATGTCCAAAAAATCAGTCCACACTGCTTAAAATGTCTCCTGCCAATGGAAAATCAATGCTGCATAACACTCTCTATCCTGAACAGCTTCCTGTATACAAGATCACACCAGACTGAAACCGATTGAGACATGAGGTGGATCGTCTGCTCCAGAAAATCGGTGCTCACGGATACCAAATATAGTACCTAGGTTGTTAGTAAATATGAGCTCCAAAGCGTAGTTGCTTAATGTAGAAAAGTTAATTATGATTGTATCAGTGTGAAGAACGATTTATCATGGGGGTTGATTGCCGTTTGGGTAGGCCAATTAATGTGTGACCTATAAAATCATCCAGGTGATGTTCGCCGCTGTTCCCATCTTCTGCAAGAGTTAGTGCATCAACTGCGCTAAGATATGTGATAGATTAGGGGTTTGTGTAACAGCTCTGTAATGTGTGGCACAGTGGCAATCTAGACCACTGCAATGTCTGTAATTGAGGGTATAGCGCTAATGACCTAGCTGTTGACGTGCCATAAAGCCTCAATCCCATCCCCCTACTAAAATCACTTAATAGTATTGAATTACATGGGACTTTAAAAACAGTTTTCAGATAATCATTTAGCATCAAACATCGAGTGTCGTCTCATGGGTGCTGGTAACTAAAATTACAGGGAATTTGCTACAGTTTATAACCAGATCCAGTGCAATGCCCTGAGTGCCGTGCATAATGAAAGGCAGTGATGGCCCTGGGTTAGAACTTATTTTTTTCACACACAAACACACGTACACCATCAGTTGGTGACTTTTTTTTTAAATATGGTAGACAGCATAGTTATGGGGGTTGATTAAAGTAGCATATGTTCTCCAGTCGCCCAAGTTCCTGTATTACAAATAATATCCAACTCTGTAATATCAAGGAACGCATGCAGTAAATTAAGCTTGTTGATCAAGCAATGGGCATTAAATAATAAACAAGTGAAAGCATTGGTGAAATTTGATAAAGTATCAATTTCACCATTGTTGGAACTGTTTGAAAACTATTGGAAAACGCTATCACAACAGAGCATGCAAAGGATTAAGGGACATTTTGGTAATTTTTCTGTGTTTGTCTTAATTCTAGGTCATAGTATTAACTCCCAAAAGCAAGGAACAATTGAGCTCCATTGCTTTAACCTATACCGCAATCTAAACATTTCTCACGTCCCCTGCATTCTAAGAATTTGCTTGATTGTCCTACCGATAGATGGTGCTGAATCCTCTGTCATTCTTTCAATCTAATGACCACTGCTTAATGGTGCTTGCGTCCTGTTATGGCAGTGCCCCTGTTCGACTCAACACATCTACAGCTTGACACTCACTGCTGAAACGGTTGGAATTTTTGCTTACTGGTGGCACACCTCTTAGTTCCACACCTCCTGATGTCACTTCCGTGTCGCCAGGGAATAGTTAATTAGCTATATCTATGCACATCCATTAGGTGGGAGTGTTGTACTGGTAATAATGGTATATATACTGTGGCACCTACCTTGTATGGGTGCAGCTCAATTATCATTCTAACCTAAAGAGTCAAAGTTCATTACTTAAGCCCATATGTAAGCCCATAAGCTCGTCGTTTCAGTGGCGACGAGGGTAGGATTTGAAAAAGTTGTAAAAGAAAATGGCATTCGCCTCATTAAAATAATAATTAAAATAATAAAATATTTCTGCTATGGGTACCCTAACCACATCAAGATTGTGTGTACGTATAAAAAACACACCTTCTCAGCCTGTGGGTTGGTTGGCCACTTTTCACGGGTCTGTAGAACCAAGACACAGACTTCGACTAGTAGAAATCCAGTACCAACCCCTAAACCCCAAAAGGCAGGACATGACAGTAAAATGAAAAATTACAAGTACTCGTGTTGAATATTCTGGTACAAAGAGTTTGGGTGCCAAATGCAGTGATGTTGATGAGAGTCCCGATTCTGAGATCGATTCTCTTAACTTCTAGTGTTAAAAGAACTAAATGGATTCAAGAAGTTTGCTTAAATGGACAGAAATTGCCTTTAGAGGTGGAGTCCGGCGTTGACTTACTTTGTTACCAGTTACCAAAGTTGAGCTGAACCCGACAAATATTACATTAAAGTCGTGAGACAGAGGTACTATAAAACCTTTAAGCACAGTTACTTTTAACTCAACATGACAATTAACGATCTAACCCAAGCTCTTTTTGTCATAATTGCCCGAAATTAGACCAGCTGTACGGAGAGGGGCTGGACTGACAAGGTTCAGTTTGAGCATTAACCAGCTTTATCAGATAGAAGTCAATGATGAGGGAATTGCTGACCATGATATAACATTTGTAACTTATAAGTTTTTGACCGTTTTCCGGAGCTGTTTCCACCAGGTCTGGGAAAGGTTCAAGGATTTCAAAACTAACATAAAATTAAAAGCTGGAGCAGAGTTCCCAAGTGCTGCAATGCCCAGCCAGTACTCTGGCTGTCACTGAGATGGTGGAGGCTGAGATAGGCTCGTAGGGGAAGGTATTCTAAACCGGTATGTTGCATGGGCCACCCCTACTGTGTTTGTCTTTAAACCTATCGGAGACATTCGTTTGGTGGGAGATTATTTGGGTACTGTAAATCCATAACTCGAAGTTGATTACCATCTAGTTCGTCGAGCAGAAGACCTGTTCAGTCAGTTAACAGGGTGCTACACTTTTGTTTTTATCAATTCCTATCAGACACTTCCTTGCAAATAAAACTAGATGAGGAGTCAAAAGCTCCATTAAGTATAAACACCTGTAAAGGCCTATATCAATAGCAGAAACTATCGTTTGGCCCAGCTAGCAGTCTTGACATTTTCCAGAACCATATGGAGTTTATGTTTAGGGATATCCCTAGGGCTACAACATTTGTGGACGACATACTTGCGGCTGGAAAAGGGCAGTAACATGATGCTGTTCTTTTCAAAATCTGTTCTGCCTTGCAAGAGAGCGGCATTAAAGTTAAAATGAGCAAATGTAAGCTTAGTCAACCTCAGATTAAGTACTTGGGTTTCGAACTAGATAAAGATGGCGTCTCTAATCTAACAGAAGTACTAGATGCTAATAAATTGGCTAGTGAGCCTACCAACAGCATGGATATCAAAGCATATTTGGGTTTTATAAAGCAATATGGCAAGTTCGTCCCGTATTTAGCTTCATTGTTAACATTTTTCAACAAGAACAGTGTTCTCATGCTGTTCCTAGTGCTAGGGAGGCCTTTCTGAAAGCAAATGTACTCATGCACTACGACTTGTCTTTGCCACTTAAACTCGTGTGTGATACATTGCCAGTTGGTATTGGCTCTTGTTTATGCACACCATGAAAAATGGCGAAGATATGCTTATTACATTTATATGGGTCAGTGTGCTGTTGCCTGACACTCGGTTGACCGACAGGACTTTTGCCCGACTTCAGTTTTCCAACAGGTCTGTTGCCTGAAAGTGATGTTTGCCCGACTGGTGAGTTGCCCGACAGTAATATTTGCCCGACAGGTGAGTTGCCTGATAGTTGATGTTTGTCCGACAGGTGTAAAATCTGGTAATGATCACATCAAGTTTGAAGCAAAAAAGTTCTCTAATTAAACCAAGAAGTGAGTCATGGGAATCCGATCAGAACTGTGGGGTAGAGGCTATGCATCCAAGATAAGACAAATCGAGCTCAAACTGTTTCTGACTTCTGTGTATAAGGGACTTAAAAAAAACCTGATCCAGAACCCTCTCCTTACTTTAGATTTCAAAAATTTCAAGAGCCATTGTACGCACCATAACTAAATTAGCTTTAGTTATTTTTTTGTGTGTGCTAATCAAGGCTTCTTATGTGGTGACGATGGAACACCTCGGATATTTTGTAGACTTACCGCATCAAGAAACCTTCGTTAGTCCTTTCATTGCTTCAAAACCATCGAGATGCAGTTTTTCCAATTCGAGCGAGTCGACGATCATCAGAGTAAATCAACGTTAGCAAACATTCATTTTGGAGAACAGATAGGCCTACACCCTTTTTTTTTAAAGAGTCGCTTTTTATCTTTTTTATTTTTTCTTTTTTTTTCCCTTTTCAACTTCATTTTCTTTAGATTGTGAAACAAAA
>JAHWFP010042512.1:0-11567 GCA_023313725.1 Lithobius niger | reverse complement strand
CTGTGTAGAAGTAAAAAAGTCAACTATAACTTTCGATATTGTTCTCTGTGCCAGAAAATCCACTAATGCCTCCTCTCTGAAGCCATCACTGCCAATCTTCCATTTCGCTTACTAACAATATAACTGGGCAGAACTTCAGCTAAATCAGAGCAGCATGTCACGGAGTTTTCGTTCGACTGCTCAGCTATGTGATATCTGAATGCTGAATATTTGTTGCTGAGATTAGATTTTTGTCCTCCATTAAGTGAAATAGACTGCCACCATCTAAACCCGTGTTTAAGTTTAAAAAACTATACTATGGCCAAAGGAGATATGAGCACCTTCCTCGGGATATATTATTCATAAGGATACAATTAAAATACACAAACATCGTGGCTGCTCCAATTATACCCAACATGGGTGATTCATTGCCATCTGCTAAGTAGTGAAAATAATTTAGTTTAAATTGATCTGGAATAAATTTTCATCTTCCTACGAGAATTAGTCCGCCAGGAAGCAGCCAAACAAATGGTGTTACAGCCCGATAGCTGAAAGAGGACCAAAACGTCATCACGATAATGTGACAGCAATATAGCCATCATATGATTTCGACAAGGTAGCCTTTTTCTTTAATAAAAAACTCTCATGAGAAAAACTCTTAAAATAATTTTTTTAAACGGTACTTTGTATTTCGACACTTTGCAATTTTGGCTGTATTATTTTAAAGATTTATACAAAAATATAAACTTTAGATAAAATGCGTGTATACCGTCTGTAGTCAAATAATGCAATCAGTCGGTAGGCTAGTTTGCAAGCAAGATGCTTAAAGTTAAATGCCTTTATAATCATTGGAACACGCACTGAGGTCTTGGCTTGTGGCAGACAAGACAGCTGAAGTCACAACTGCGTCTACATACCTTAAAGCACAGATTCTGATAAAGATATATATTTTGCAAAACATAGACAAGATTGTCATCACTGCATGAATAACATGATCACTGTTTGTGGTGCCGCCAAAAACATCAAATCGTTCTAACATAGCTGCTGTTGAGTGCCAGTGATTCAGTTCTTGTTTATGATCCAACAGTTTGAAATCTGCAGATTCCTGGTGCTGTACACAAGAAACCAAGAGCTCCTTGTTTCTCCAACACCAAGAATAATAAAAGCCAGAGCTAGCCAGGAAGAAGAATAGGGGAAGTGGTGGGGCAGAGTTTGCATGACCGACATTGTAAATCAGGCTCAGCCATTGGACGTGCAAATGAAAAGAGATTCCTCGTAGTTTTAAGAATTGTGGTTCCCTTTAGCAAAATGTTTTTGAGTTAAATAAAGAGTTATTCTCTAATTATGCCAGAATATTGCATATATTCGTTCGATCAGAAGGATAAAAACTCGGTATTTAGAATAAACTTATCAAGTTCTAGCTGATTAAAAAAAACTACAAAATTGTTCTTTCAACAATTTTTTTTTTGATCCGGGAAAAAGCCTTCCATTAATTAGTTATAGTTAAATTTATACCCTGAGCATGTTTTCACAGGATTAATTAGTAAGAGTTCCTTTTTTTCCAGCAAAATGTCTCGCTTCTTCTTTCTGTTTACTCCTCTCTATTGCCAAGTAGTTGTTTCTCGTCTAAGTTGCCGCACTCTGTAATTAATAGGAAAATCAAGTGAGTCTTACCGACTGATGTACTTATTCCCCACTCAAAGTGTCGTTTTCTGGTTGGATGCAAATAAAATATCCAGCAACCACGAATATTCAAATGGGCAAATAATGCTTCCACACAATCTGCAAACAGCATTCAGCTGGTTGCAGCTCTAAGAACCAGGGTTCACTGTAATTCTTACACAATTGAATCCCTCGTTAAATCAGAAATATCTCAGAAAAAATTTGCGCTCAAATCTAGACACACGCTAGCGTGTCGATCCAAGTTAGGCAACAAACATCACAACGAACATCACATCAATACAATTGTCGAGGTTGTAAACCATTGTAGCGCGAGCCATAGCATCAGTGTCTAATATCCTGAAGCATAGTTTGGCACATTTCAGGTACTTGGGGGAAAATAATAATGCGGTACGAAAGCTTAAATTGTGTTGAAATCAAGAGCAATGACCCACCTGACAAAAATTAACTTGTGTAGGAATGCCAGCTAAGCTGTTTTCAATGCAAAATCTGACCCTCAATATCGTTGAAAATGTGTTACTACTAGTTACTAGCTAACTAGCTAGCCAGTCCGCTCATCCCCATGTTAAATCCCATAGGGTGATTATTCATCGATACTGAGATAACGGAAAGGCTTCCAGCTATGAAATTGGACGAATAGGTGCAGTACAATACGACCTGCGTAGCTTTTATGGTTTGGAGCCTGGGGGTGTAACGACCATGGTGTGGGAGGGCGCGTAAGTACGAAAGTATTGTTATAACCATTGTTAGTATTGTCGGCATCGTCTCTCATTGGGCGGTCAAAGTTCTGACAATGACAGCATGTATACCGACGTACCTGCCAAGACACACACTAGTGTATCACGATAAATCTAAATAAATTGTCAAAGAAATTGTATTCACGTCCAATTCACGTCGTAAAGAGGCCACAAAGATGAGAGTGTTTTGATCCTTCAAAGGAGTGATATCAACACACCAAAACATTCGCCAACTTAATCGCACCGAATAATAATTTGGACGTTAAATGAAAACTTGAACATTGCTACCAAAAGTGCTAGCAATGTTTTCATTTAACCTTCGAATTATTAAGCGGTACGATTAACTTGGCGAATGTTTTGGTGTGTTGATATCACTCCTTTGAAGGGCCGAACCATTCGGAACTTAGCGGTCTCTTTTACAAGTTTTGGTTTTTGATATGATATACTGTTCGTTAACAGTATCCATGTGGACTTTTTAGAAGTCTAACAAACCCTAGGACATTATAGAAAGAATAGTAGCAAATCCACCCAGTGACACGTAATGTTGAAATAAAATTATTATATGCGATGAAACTTCCAATACATTTTTTTGAAAGGTATGGGTTCCAGGAATGTTCTATCAAATTTATTTGCTCCAATATTAATTTTTGGAGTGTTTTATGCAACAGTAAAGTAAATAAGTTTAAATAGACTAAACACAATTTATTTTCGCAATTTCAGGTTACCCTACATGTCCATCATTAAAAATAATTTCCAAACGTGTAGTCGAGGGATGGACACAATTCACATGATGGATATCACTTTAGCAGTACTTGACCAATTTAACATAGAAGAATGTAATTGTCTAAAAGTGTGTCACGAAACTGTATTCACTACAGAATTCTACCATGAGCAAACAGCCAATGATTGGCGTAGTATTCAGTTGTACCTGCGGGTTGCTGACAACAGAATAATGGTTGTAGAAGAAACACCTGCATACAGTGCATTTGCTCTATTTTCTGACATTGGTGGTGCTATAGGGTTGTTTACTGGATTGTGTTTGCTAAATCTACTGGAGATAGCAGCTACTTTGGAAGTCAAGGCCATTGCTACTTCAAAAGCGTTGGTACCATTCACACAGACACCGAAGATTAAATCAAATCAACATCAACGTCGTATCATTGTCTTAGAAAACATTCGGTCAGGAGAAGTTATGCAAGTAGGATTACCTGGATTCTCTCAATCAGCAAATGGTTCTTCACCAGTTTGGATTCGCTGCATTTGGTTTCTGGCAGCCACATGCTCATTAATAGCATGCGTTTATCAGTCGGTGTACAAAATTATATACTATCTCTCTGATCCATCTGAAATAAATACGTACTATTCGTATAACACTACCATACAGTTTCCAACTATGATCCTATGTCCCACAACAGAGAAATCTCTATACGAGTGGGAACTTACCGAAGAATACGATTTTATTACTAATTGGAACAATTCACTCACATACAGAGATTCAGGACATATTTTCGTGAAAGGGGTAGGTATTAAAAAATATAATTACTGTATGTGCATTATATATGCATGTGAAAATGATTCTCAAAAGAAAAATGTCGTAAAATTGTAGGGTACGTTGCGTAAAAGAATGAATAGTTATTTTAAAAAGTTCCTAATTTTATTTCTTCTTTACAGACAGTATTAAATTGCACTGATTGAGAATTCATCCTTACTAAGTTGGAAGTTAGACAATATAAAAATTTAAAACATTGTACATTTACTTGACTTGGTTTGTCACATCGTTCCTGCTAGGATAAAATATTCTGTAGTATAACGAACACGTAAAAATATAAACAGTGCCTACCCACCATATTCTAGCTTGCCTAATGCACATTACTAAGCAGCTCAATGGGTACACTATTATTCGGATAAGGGAAAAACGACTATTAAATTTTGAAATAATGGATCGACCGCATCACGTGGTGTTACTAGGGCCTGAAATCGCAAACCAGCTCTTCTTTAAATCCATACTATGTTGACTTTATCAATATGGATATGGATTAATCGGTGTGTGTATGTTTGCACTATTGGTTTATTTTCAACTTAATTTTGTACTGTATTATTGGCAGATTTTTAATTTCGATATTAATTTTGATGTCATTGTTGGCTCGCCAATCCCCACTGAACACACACAGTGAAGCCAAGTTACGAAATTGTACTAGGCCCTTAAGTAGCGGGAGGACAGGAATTCAGGTTTAAGAGAAAAGAGTGAAACAAAAAGAAAACATTACAATGTATTTCTACTCTCTGCACATGATTTGAATTTAACTGAGCTAAGACCACTAGTAGCTGTGGTCTTTTAATAACTTGTCATCAGTTCATAAAAGACACTTGAGCCAAAAGTGCATGCGATAAATAGAATAAATACTAATATTTCGATACCAAGGTGTGTACACGCGGTTTCTTCAACAGAGTAAAAATCTTCTGTATCATACACGGCGATATGATTGAAGTCCTCTCTCCAGCAAAACTAAAACTATTAATTTCTCCGTTTCTATTCAATATATTTCGACCAAACTTGGCCAGAGAGTAGATAGCAACTTTTTCAAACTTTACACCAACTTGTATGCAATTCCGTGCAAGAGTAAACGTAGGGAGCCACACGTAAATTTGAAAAATGTTCACTTGTTGTTGTTCTTGTTCTGGTTCTTGTTCTTGTTCTTGTTCTTGGCTGACACGGTTTCAGAAAAAAACTACTGCACCTACCTAAAATCTGAAACATGATGTGAGCCAGAAATTTCCCTGGGCTTCAACCTTACAGGGACCACTTTTTCAATTGGTCCATCCATTCGGGAGTTACGGGACCCTAAACGATCATTTTGATTGTTTTACATTGTTTTCACCATTGTATTTAAGAAACAATGCCACTCAGCAAACTCCAGATTCATTTTCGTCCACGTGTTATGTCTTTGCTAAAAAGTTGATTGTTGAACGGTAAAATGAAAGAATCAGTGTTTCAGCTAAACGCATATATTTTTAAACCAAACTAAGCTGCGTTGTGAATTTCGAGTCCGGGCCTCGAAATTGGCAGCTAAAAACGATAGAATTGCGTATTTATTTCGCAGATGCAGGCTTTCAGAGATGAGTTGAATTGTTTCAAAGTGGCCAGCAACAATCGACTGCATGCATAAACCTTTGTAGCGCGACGCCATAGCCGTAAAAAGGGTACAAGGACTACTTGAAGATGATGAAATTCGCTACATTGAAAAAGTAAAAAAAAATAAAGTCATTGTTTGTGTGGAGTCTTTTTGGGGGAAGAGATTACTTCAATAGTAGCATGACGTGTTGGTAGTGCTATTTTTAAAGATCCTACGAGAAGTGGGGGAATTTAGTGGAAATGGTGATTTCTCCTTGACGAAAATGTAAAAAATTGTTTGTTGGTTTGTGGTGCTGCCACCAGGAAATGGATTCCCATATTCAAAACCTGGTGAGGCAAAAAGTCTAAATCATCCTCAATAATCCACAGATTGAAAAAGAAAGGTCAATTATCACTGAACATTCTAATAGGCAGGCAGCCATTTTCTAGCTAACGATGGTGCCAAAATTGACATTGTTGTTCTCTTTCAATCACATTGTGCTACTAACTTTTAACCAAATATCTAGATTGTAACCGTGTAAATTGGGAACTTGTAGGGAATGGTGAAAGATGAGAAACCATGCACACAGGCCGATATTCGAGCCACAGTGGTGACAGTTAAATAAATAGTCATAAATCGGTGTAAATAATACAAAGGAAAATGGGAAATAAGCCATCAGAGCATAACGAAGAACAGTAATCCACTTTTATGTACTTAGGTTTCATTCAAGTGACGTGAACCTGGTTCGAACCGGTGGATCAGTTCTTCACCAGATTACTGACGTATCGTTAAAGGCAGTATTGCAATGATCTGGTGATGGACCGGTTTGGTGGTTCAAATCCAGCTCACGTCATTTTAATGAAACGTGAGTGCATAAAGTTGGCTTACTCTACTACGTTAATCTGGTGTATGATTTTTTTCAAATGGATTTTTTCCCATTTCCTTAGTAGTGGTAGTTGTGATGAAAATATTATGGCATGTCACAGGGTGGTTACCAAGAGGCGGTCCATTTCCACGTCCATAATCCACAGACTAGACACGCTATGACAGGCAGCATTTCTGGAACAACAAGTGGATCGAAGATTTTTCTCCACCTTTACGTTGCTTACTCAAATCATCAACAGCCTCATTATTGAAAAACGTAGAACCTAGAAGCTTAGAATTCTAGGGACAAATATGAGTCAGGCAAAATGGTGAACCCTAGAATTCCCAAGTTCATTCTCAAATCTATGGTGACCAAGATAGCAGCAAATTCAGCTAGAAGCATGCTGCGGATGGGAGACAGACGTTTGGCAAGGTACTATATTAGTTATGGAACATTGACTCCCACCTACCCTTGCTATTTTCCTCAGCAGAAAGAAGCATTAGAAAAATTATCAAGCGCGAATCCAGATGACAAGTATGGTGCATGAGGTGAAACAATCGACCACATTGAACAGCCCAGTGCCCCATCTGATGCCTGAAAGAGAAGATGTAAAAAGGGATGAGATTCGAATCCATATAAAGTCAAACCCTCAGCTAAGCTTTGCGAAGAAGGGATAAGTTCTTGTGCGCAAGGAGCAGTAATCCAAGTGAATATTCCCCACTCAGTCATCCCTCCATCTTCTCAGATTCCTTAAGACAAGTTTGAGAAGCTCTCCCTCTGCATGCCTTCCAGAGGCACCATCCAGATTCAATATATGGTGCCAGAACAAGGATTGATTTTAATTGGAATTGAATGCTTTCACAGACCAGTTAATAACCATCATTGTTGAATAGTGTTTTTTTAATTTGTTTATAGGTCTTTACATTACCAGACAAAGTATTTATTGATACTGATTGTTTTACCCCTTTATATCCTGTTTGTAATGGCTTGTAAGTCATAAGTGGTCTTTCAAGACCCTCTCTAGCCATTTGCTTTTCTGGAGCAAAACATTTTATTATTATTATTATATAATAACCCAGGTCGAGCCTAAACCACCATTGAACATATGCAAGCTGATGTTTACAGCTGCTTGCACGTTATGCACTGCCCTAGAATCCTAGATGTCATGCAATGAAACAGAAGATGAAAGTTTACTTCTGACACAATGTAATGATGCTGCAATTTGCGCAGAATTACCTACCTGCATTAACCCTTCACACAAGCCAGGAATCACCCTGAATGATGCAATGATCTTGAACCATTGCTCCCTTTGAGGCCCAAGTCAACCTTGAGTCGAGTTGACCCACAGATACGTAACCTTTTTCAGAGTTGTGTACCACCTGACTAGCAATTCTAAGCAGCCCACTTGGTTGAGGATACTGTGAAAAGGTCACAACTTAGGTCTTCACAGAAAAAAGGTACATGCCTTTTTTCTTCCAGCAACCCTTTAGCAAAATCAGTTACAAGCTGGATCCCAGAATAGCCTCCTAGCTGTTATATGCCAGCTAGACCACAACATCATCTGCGAAGTCCAGATTAGTCATTAGTGATGCAAATAAAAAATAAAAGCAAATTAAGAGAACTGACAACAAAATGGGGCATCAACAGCTCCCCTGTGGGTGCCTCCTGCTCGTGGTACATGAGGAGGAGATATGATTCGCCACATGAGTTAAAAAGACCCGATCCAGCTGCATTTCCCTAAAGACTCCCAGCGATTTGAAGCTACCCAAGTAGTTTGAAACGCCAGAAAAGCCAAATCCAAGATTACTGTGTCTCAATTCACTTTATATCTAAAATATTTTGAATACTAATTACGTTTTCCTTAAGTGAAGCCTTTGCACTCCGGAGAGAAATGACAAGACAGCATATCCTACATGTTTCAAACCTATTGATATCCAAACTGGGCATAATGGAGTAGCTTTCCTTTGGAGATGTCATGCGGCCTACTCTGTTGCTCACATGATCTCAAGAGTTCATCCTCTTACGAGTCTTTCCCACGCACGGCAATGAGGTAATAGGCTGAGGTTCGTTAAAGTATCTTTTTTTTTTCTTTCTCAGCTTTAGTACGAGTGTGAGAATAGCAAACTTTCAAGCACGTGGAATAGGAGTCCCGCACAAGACTAGGTTGAATAGATCCAAAAACCCTCTTTACCTTGAGCAGATATCCCTTGCAGTTGCTTATAGATGATACCATTAACATCTGGTGCTACCATTAGCATGGCCGCCAGAGTAGCCTCAAGTTCTTGGCCCCAAGGAAACATCCTCAACACTAGAAGAGGGGGTTATTGGGCATTGTCACAAACAACTGATCACTGACTTCCTCCTGCCTGGATCCAATCCACCAGACCATGGCCTGCGAAACTCACAAAGAAACACTAACACACTCAAGACCCATAAGTTTTCTTGCTATACCATACAATTTTTTTTTCTTTGACACTGCCTCTAGATCAAAATCCAGTGCTTCCCACATGGACACCATTTGAATCTGCATAAGGTGGTCGTACCACACACTGCCTTCCTACGCTCCTCCATCCAGCAAACTGGATAACCTGGCCTGAACTGGGAGCCTTATGTTTACTGGTTCGACCTGTGGCCCAATTCGACAAAACACACATAGCGATTCCCCAGAGACCCTTCCCCCGAAGAAGCTTCCACCCACTTGAAAGACTCCCCGGAATAAGGATAATAAGGTAATGAGGATAATGCTCCAGGTAAATTGTTGGCTCACCAGCATTGTTAGCATTTGCTTAATCTTCATTCTACGCCTTACGTCTGGTGTTTGCTAATGGGCATTGTTGCATAAAAACAATGTTTAAAACAATGTATAACAATAAAACAGATCGTTCAGGGCCCCGTAACGTTGTGATGTTACTTAATGTGTATTATTTAAAGTGGGCGCATAGCTTTGAACTAGGGCCCCGAATAAAGACCCTTTCTCCCCCCCCCCATAACTCCAGAATGGGACGACCAATTGAAATTTCTATTTCTATAAAAGGCACATCTCTGGAAGTAGATCTTTCAAATGAGCTAAGAACCACCTTTCTACAACAAATGGTTTAGTCTGTAGAGACCATTGTATAAACGTGTCCAAAGTCCATCACCACCACCTAACCACCGTAACCACCACAACCACCGTATAAGACAAAAATGAAACTCATGATTACAGCTGAAGTCCAGATCTCCAATGTAACAAATTGTAAATTAATAAAAGTTGGTACACGTGTTGGCCAAGTCCCACAAAGCTCATACACGAAATTTCATTGGAAAATGTTTAAAGACGGCGAGAAATTAAGCATCGAAATTTTCGGCTTTAACATGGGAGACCGAGGTCAAACCTTACAGTAAAGACTACCTCCTTTAATAATAAGCACGCTCATCACTAATCAAGCAAACAAAACGATTGACTATTTTACAAATTAAAAATACACGAACGAAATACGGGCCTAGAACGTCACATGAAACAGTACATCAAAACCCTCAAACATAAACACAGACAGACAAATGCAATAAACCACAAAAGCTTAAAACTACAAGAAACTAGACCATCGGACTTAAACTTAACAAATAAACATTACGAAGAAATAAAAACCTATGCACACAAATACAGACGAAACGAGCACCCATGAAGCATATAGTTGGGTCATTTTCGGCACTTCCGTGACCGTGGAGAGCGAAGGTTCGTTTCTTGATGGATTTGTCTTCTATGAAGAATAAATAAAAAATTTAGCCCCCATGCCCCTCCCAAAAGTGTGGGCTAAGTCCGTGAGAGGCCCTAAATCAATTGTTTGACCTACAATCCTGTATAGAATATGGTTATTAGGGTTTTTGGGTTCAAGAAATTCATTTTTGAAGTAGTTTTTGTGATTTGATCTATTTTTGTGCCTTCAAATCAAAGATGGCCGCCAATTTGCACCTCAAAACAGTCAATATTACAAAATCGTCGTAGACCCTTCATAATTAGGTTCAAACAAAAGCCCTATTCGAGTGCATTTGAGTCTCTTATGCAAAAACGACTGAGAGACGTTCTTGAGCATGAGGGTGACAAGTCAGATGACATTATTAAGAACCTCAACATTCTATGCAATGCACCTACCGAGAAATGGCAAGTTCTACAGAAAGTTCACCGTGATCTTGAGGATGATGATGGCGTGAAGGAACCGATCCAAAAAGTCTATGAGAAACCTGCTACTGACATGGGATACTTTTGAGTGTCATTCATGGAGATGTCGGCCCTCTTGCCCAAAGTATTGATGTGTGTCATGCCTTTGCTGCCTTCGAGTACCTGTCGTGAATGTACACATGTTGGCTGGACTGATGGCGTATGACAACCTCGACTATGGAAGATGATTGCCAGATTATTGGGTGATGATCTCAGCACTATCACACGAGCGAAAGACATCCTTTAATGATGACAGGGCTACCCTACTCTTGCCAGCCACTGGATCTTTAGATAGAAGCGACTATGAATTTTAACTCTAAGCTGAAGCAAGGCTGGCTTCAGCTTCTGCTGAATGAGAAACAATTATTTTCAACAATGAGGAATGCAAACAATGTTGCAAAGGCGAAGACTGCTGTGGATCAGTTCATCAAGTGCCAGCGTTGCCGTAGGAAACATGGTGAGTGTCAACCATCAAGAATGAAGAAGGATGAGCAGGCAGTTCAGGACTTGCAGGCATACTTGAAGGCTTTTCATGCTGAGCCTTTTGACATCTCTTCATCTACGCTGACTTCACTGCAGTCCACCCTGATTGCCTCACTAGAGTTAGCTCATTCACGTCCTCAAGACAGCACTTCTAGATGGTCAGGCTCATTTTGAAACCCGTCTGCAAGAGCAACTTTTCAGTGAGACCAAGTCACCGCAACCATTCACATGAATAGGAGGCAAAATTTCACAGATGAACAGATCTGTGCTACATCTAGTGCACACATGAAAATGGCCGCGATGGAGAGGTCAATGCTGGTGGCCTTGTTGGAACTTGTCAGGAGATAGGATATATTGAACTGGAGTCAGACCTTGAAGGAAGAGTTACTGAGGAGTGCCTCTCGTTCTAGAATGTTGATGGATCAATGTTCAAGACTGCAAAGAGCAAGTTGTCAAATTTATTCCACTTAGACTCCACTGCTAAGAAACCACAGGACCACATCACCCTCGTG
>JAHWFP010042501.1:0-13200 GCA_023313725.1 Lithobius niger | reverse complement strand
TTTCAAACATATGCACATTTATTTATGGCAGATATCATAACAAGTTACAGGTTAACTATTTAACGTTGAAGGTAAACAACTTTCGGTTGGGTGCACAACTTACGGCTGGAACCAGTTAAAAATAGTTTAACTCAATTTTCAGGCATTTTGCGATGAAACAAGTTAAGTTATGATTTTGAACAAAATCAAAAAAATATTATATTAATTCTTCTTCCCTTTACGATTTTGGGTCGGGAAGAAAATTAATAAATCATCAAGGTTTTTAGGAACCCGTGGACCTCACACTAGCTTGTCCTCATTCATTGCGTAGGCTAAGAAATGTTGGGCTTAAGAGCTAGGACTAATTGTTATTAATCTTCTTGGGGTCTAAATCATTTTAGGATCCCTTCCCCCGAAGATCTTATTAGCTAAAGTATCTTTAGACTACATTTTAGTTTAAGTATTTTACAAAGCTAAAGCTTACCAAGTCATGGTACTACCGCGACTTCTTCATCTTCAGCTTATCCGCTATTCGGCTAAGCGCACGCCTACTCTAGGAAAGGCATAGCGTCCCGCCGATCTGCAGTGGTTTTGGGACCAAGATTACAAACGTCCGTTTCTTTAAATACAGAAATACAAGTCCTTCACGCGGACGACCAGGAGAGCTCAAGGCTTCTCATTTGTTGAAAACCTAACTCAATTTCATAAACTGCATTTCAATTCGACGATTGCCTTGAGGCTTTTGCGCCTAAGGCGATTATTGGCTGGTTACATGATGCTGTCCTAAAACTTACAGCCATCGGCAACTCGACTTCCGGAAAAAAGCGTCGTTCAAACGCCCGCACTTTCTTCAAGACTGAGAAAAGAGCATCCAAGCACGTGAGCATCCCATTGGCCGAGCTCGTGCCCTGTGATTGGCCAAAAACGGCTCTCTTGGATCTGGTTCCGGTTTGACGCTCATAGGTTCAGCAATACTAATTTCAAACTGAAATGCGCTGACATTAATTTATTTTTATTTTAAAAATAATAATGCTATGCAGTACTACGAGTTAATAGCTATAGGACTAAAGCTCGATAAATGAAAAATTCCAACTCTAAATGAGTTGATACGCAAATCTAAAATTCGCTATTGGCATTAGCTAACAGCTGTTACTAGCCTACGAGTGTGAGCGTTCTTGCCATTACGTTATGTGAACCGTGTCAAATAACGAAGCACTAAACTATAGATTTAACCTAGATTAAAATACCAATTTATATTTTAAACTAACTAGAATTTTATTTAATGCCCAAACTAAAAGATTTCGAGATTGGTTCCAACCGCATTTGTACTTACAGTTTTCTGGCTCCAAGCTGAAATACATTTCTGTGGTCAAATGCAATTCGTAAAACAGCCGACACAAGGTCGATCTTCTTTTCAAATGACAATATGTAACAATATTTACATTTTTCTAGAGTGGAAGGTTACATGTCAACAACAGAGGTTGCATATTTGTATCCAAACGAATCCGACATTTACCTTAATAAACATTAAGTAAATTCGAAGGGTTTTACAGAAAATCACGTCTCATGGCTTGTTAAAGCCGGATGCAACTTTTACGAAAAAAAGGATCCACGTAACTATTCTTGGCATGCATTTTAACAAGTGGGATCCAAGTTAAATTAGCACAAAATAAATAAGTGGTATTTTTATTTATTTTAATAAACCAGCAGCCACAACGGACTACTGAACTGAGTGTAACGGCGGACGCTACGACTGCTTAGGTGCTTGTAACGTCCCCGGTTTCCCTGGTGTACGTGGAGTTTCAGCTTGAGGTTAATCGGTGTTAATGACGACTTTTTACGTTATTGAACACAGCATGGACACTGTCCCAGCATGATGGGGGATGAAGCGCCGGTCCTAATTAAAGGGGCCTAACCTTAAACTGTCGGTATCGCTGCCACCAACGGTGGATTTAACTATTTAACTAGCTAAAATCTAAAGATGGGCTACATATTTAATTTTACACTAAAATACAATTAATCAATTCTAGCAAACGACTGAAGCTTAAAACTCCTGGTTTTATTTATGCGACAGAGAATGAAAAATTACACTTTACATTATAGTTTGCTTCGGAAAGCTTTTGAATACCAATTATTTAAATAGGCAACAAGTTTACATTTACAAAAAGTAGCAAGTTTGAATATACACTTAGTATTTCTTAAATTCAGACAAACACATTTGGTTTGAATAAAAGTTAAATTTTCACATTAGAAAAAGTAAATCATGAGTGCTCCCGGAGACACCCGTAAGACTAAACAGCCGCAACTGATAGTAGTCTATCTGACAGTATGTTTCAACATGATCAACCGTCCACAGTTATGTTTCTAAGTTTTCCAAGTACAAAAAGATCAACCTCCCTTAGTTCCCTCGAGAACTGTTCTAAGTAATAAAAAGCCCGGCAATTTTACACTTAGGCATCAGTTTGTTTCAATTTGACTTCCACAAAGATCAAACCGTCATTTAGTTTAAATTAAAAATCCATTTAAAGTAAACTGGAAAATTTGGTTTTTAGAAAGAGAACCACTCTGACGTTATGGGGAGAGGAAACCTAAGATGCCGCTACAGGCGTCTCCACCATAATATTCTCTAGCTAGAGAGTTAAGTTTTAAACTAAAATTTAGAATATGGGGGTCCTAAACTGAACTTTCAAAAGCTAAACTATAACATACGAACCAGTCTGACGTTATGGGGAGAGGAAACCTAAGATGCCGCTACAGGCGTCTCCACCATAATATTCTCTAGCTAGAGAGTTAAGTTAAGTTTTAAACTAAAATTTAGAAGATGGGGTTCCTAAACTGAACTTTCAAAAGCTAAACTATAACATACGAACCACTACCATCGTGCCCGGCATGGCATTCTCCGGACATGGCGTCTCCACTCCCGACTGGCGTGACCGGTCTCTAGCTTGAGATCTGTGAGCTGTGCTAACTATGCATTCTGGGGCTGGCTTTTTATGCTGGAGCAGCGGATTTTCTGAACCTTAGCGCGGACGCCGAGGAGAGCTGCGGGGGTCTGATTGGCCGAGGGCCTCGAGAACAATGGAAAGTGGGAGGAGAAGTCGGTTGAACAAAGGGACTGGGCGCAGAGCCATTTGAAGGAGTAGGGACATATAAAACGGAAAAGATAGTCCTGGGTTGAGTTTTACTCAATTGAACATTGGGAATATGGGCCTTTACTTTGTATTATTGGCTACGGATTGAATATTTATATGTTTGCAACGTGATTTGGCGCTTGTTAAAGCTTATTACTTGGCTTTGGGTAATGCCTAGAACATTACTATTAAATTAAACAAGCTTTAACGGTAAACTGCAGTGTTAAACACCACAACTAGTTTTGGCTGGGGAGGGGGGCAAAAAATGGAGGATTCGGAGTTTTTGCACAGTTTGACTTTCGGAAATGGGTTAAACAGATCTTTTTAAGAATTCTTTTAGTGTTTAATAGTAGATCAAGCTATTAGTAGGTTTTGGTTGGTCTCAGTCAGGCTAGAGGAGTACTAAAATAAACATATATACACTGAAAAATTCGTATCCGGTAGAATGCCAGGTCGTAATACGTTTATACGTTTGGACATATGGTAGCGTTTCTGGGGGTAAAAGAATATAAATAAAGTATAAAGGCGGTTAAATAAACCATCTTAGTTGAATGCTATAACGCATTAAGTTATTGGAAACATTTAACGTTTAATATTTTTAAAATTAAATTCGATCGTTGCGGCCGACAAACACAGTAAAAAATATCACACTTCAAATTGGTTGTCTGTATAAATCCTGATACAATACACTAAGCTAGTCTGTTCGGCTTTTTGCCCTAAAAAGACAAGGATAAAATACAAATATAAAAGTACATAGTTTCATAATGGCGGCCATGACGAAAGTGCGATGTGGTGAGTTTGAGGTGATCTTCAAACGTAGGTTTATGGTTCTTCCAGGTGGAAAGACCGGATTTGGTCTTCCCCAAGAGTCTTGTATTTGGACAGGCTATTAAATGTCGAAGAGTTTGTGAGAATCGGACCATTATTGCAAAAAACGGCCAGATATGCCTCGGCGAGGCATTTGGGTGCCTCGAGAAAAAAAAATTTCATTTTGAAAAACAGGCGTTTTTCGGTGGCGCTCGTTTACATGAGTAGCCTACTAATATTTCTGCCGATACGACATACAAGGAAGATCGTAGTTCCTGGATAAATAGTAGCTAAACAGAAGAACATCTAAAAACAGGCTAATCTGTTACAAGCCAGTAACGAACCTGAATTTAGGAAATAACCAAAGCCTTCCTACACCTTGAGGGGGGGGGGGGGGGCGGACTTTGTTTGAATGATAAATTACGATCTTCCTTACACGCCCCAACTGAAGGAGCTGACCTCCTGTCGCCCGAGGTGGCAAGAATCAGTGCTAAACCAAATGCAAGTACAATCGAACATGTGCAAGTAAACGTTGAGCAGCGCATAAATCAACAATGTAAACACTCGGGGACAAGACAGTGCGAGTGATCCCGTCTCACTTTATGCAGGTGGATGACGTGAAAAGGAAGCAAACGCCATCAAAAAAAATTCAGATCATTTCATTGACGAACAACATTTAACAAGTTATATCGTTGCAAATTAAAAATGACACAGCCTCTCAATACTCTGTTAATATGTCCCCGCCGGCATGAGAATGTCGCATTGTAATTTTAATTTATCCAGTAAAATGACCAAAAAACTCCGGTCGTCCCCCTCTAAAATAGTGTGCAATACATTTGAGAAAGAAGGATTCTATGGGCACATACTAAAAAAGTGTGGGCTCTATTCTTAACTTACAACACACTGGACAGGTTTTCAGGTCACCTGACAACTACTGATAACTTTTTTTATATATTGTAAAGGCATTTGGCCAAAAATCCAGATTGGTTAGGATACCCGGCACCAAAGATCAAAAACTTGGGGAACCATATTTTTTTTTCTCTTAGCGCCGTAGGCCTAAGTGTTTAAGCCTTTTACTTCAAATCATGTAACTCCCAGGAAAATGGACAGAAACGATCACAGTCTTCACTTCTTAATAGCCACTGACTTTACCTTCATCTCTGCGAAAACAGAACTCTAAAATTCATCTCCTGCTATTAACCACAGCCAATTGAAAAACGCTCCAAACTGAGCGCACCGCCTGCAATCGCCGATCGCCATTTTCCACAACAACAAACTTGTACATTTGTAATTTATATTTTTTTCCTCAGGCATAAAGCCGACCAGTTTAGTGTTTGTTATAGGAACCACATATATGTACTCACACTGCGTTTTTATTTTGATCTCCAATACTAGTCTTGGTTTGTTATGAAAACGTCGATTGCACTTTTTTTATTATTATTTGCGGATGCAATAATGTTGTAAACCAAAATGCGTTTTAGCATCTACAAACTAGCTGGTTTATTTTAATCCTTTTCCTAGTGCTTATAAAAGCAATTTAGTAACGTAACTTCTTCCCACAAACTCTACCTTGTCCAAAACGGCATTTTTTTACTATTTTATTTTACCGGATATTTTCTCCAAAAAGTGTTTATCTTGTATTTATTTCAGAGCTCCGACCATAGCAACCTCAACCAGTTGTAATTAAAGCCTTTACTATTAACTGTTGCACTAGAGCTGAAACCATCCTTCTAGTAAACTTGAATAGTGATTTTAATAGCAAACTCCGTCCCCACCACGCCCTCTCCTTCCATAGTTGCGATACCTAATATCGTAGTTTTAAATTATAGGCCTAACCACGTTGCGAGTTGAAAACTCAGTTCCTATGGCCTCTCAATTCAAAAAAGTCGGCAATTCCCTTTGCTTCCTTTGTTGCCAAAGTTCCCTTCCAATCCACAGACAGTAATTCAATTTCCCCACCACTCAGAACTCCAAGCTATCCTGCCCTTACCTACTTCCGGTAGAGACAGCCTGGCCGGTCTGAGTCAGTTTCTCCTTCTCCAGATGTCCCTCTCTGCTTCCCTGCACCTCCCCTCCGCAGCTATCCTCTGCGTCCGCGCCGACTTCCGGTAATGAGTATATAACCCCAGCCCCAGACTCAATCGTTAGCACTGCTCAAAGATCTCAGAGGCTAGAGGTTGCTACGCCGATCGGAGCGGAGATGTCCGCACGGGTCCGCAGAGGTTGCCATGCCGGGCAAGGTAGCAGTTCGTTGGTAGCTAAGTTAAATTTTTTTGAAAGTATTCTTTTAGACTCCAATTCTAAATTTATAGTTCTTAAACTTAAACTTAACCTCTAACTTTGAGAATGATTGTGGATTGATTTCTTATTTATGTTGAACAAAGGTTCTTCTAAATAATCAAATGGTTTAAATCGTAGAGCTTAGACGTCTTTTGGGTTGTGTACCAGGTTTACCATTAGTTAGTTTGATCTTTAGCACTTGGCTTTAGAAACATAACTTGTGACTATTTTGCTAATGTAAACGTTGCATTCAGTAACTTAAAGAGTCCGGTGACTCAAACAACTTTTCTTGTCGAAATTTTGTAGTGTATGAACTTTTAACTTGTTCACTTCGTGCCGATTTTAATGTAAAATCACCGTGTGCTTTATTTAAAGCTTTTTGAAATAATTTTTGTAACTAACTTGGTTCCAATGTAGTGTAGGAAGTTAACTATGTTTTAATAAAAACCTTTCGTTGTTTTAAACAACCCGTTGACTTCGTTGAGATTTAATTGCATGAGTAGATAATCAAAACCCATTTTTATTTAACTCCCAGCCAGCAATTAAACACCCATCGTGGTGACAGCAAATTAGTAGGTAGTTAGCATTTGAAACGTAGTTAAGACATGGATGCTCCCCTCCTAACCGAGCAGTAGCCACTGCAGTGCTGTAAACTCCGCAAAAGTCAAAACAGTCACAGTAAATATTAACCACGTCATCGCCAGTACACCAGATTTCGGTGCTCACCTGAAAAAGCACCTAAAGAGACAGGTAGCACCGCTACAATATAGAAAGTCACAAGAAAACTCTTCAAATTTTTTTTTCAAGAAATACATGGAAAACTTGTCTGACTTTTTTGTGCAATAGAAAGTAAAGAAAAAAAACTCGTACAGAATTTTATGTAAACTTTTTAACTAGCTCAACATGGAGTCTAAGAAAAAAATATACAACTGAGAGTTCCACTCGGTAGTACTCACAACAACCCATTTTTGTTTTGGTGACATTGCTAAGCTTCAGAAAAGTATCGACTTAAGGCGTCAGCATTTAAGTGATCCCTTCCTGGTTTATACCGCACTTCATAATCGAGGTCTTGCAGCATTAAACTCCATCGTAGCAAGCGTCCATTTTTCCCAGCCATTTGCTTCAGCCAATGGAGGGGATTATGGTCGGTCTCTATGATAAAGCGACTTCCATACAAATATGGCCTAAGCTTTGCCACCGCCCAAACAATACAAGCACATTCTTTTTCGGTTGTCCCAAATGCTTGCTCGCGAGGAGACAACTTGCGAGAAATGTACAAACAAGGGTGTTCTTCTCCCTCAATTTCTTGAGAAAGGACTACTCCCATACCCCGGTCGGAACAATCGCATTGTACCACAAAGGGCACATCAAAGTTTGGAGCTTGCAAAATAGGTTTGGAGACCAACACTTCTTTTAACTCGTCAAAAGCTTTTTGCTCAATGGGATCGGGAGATTTTACTCAATGGGATCGGGAGATGCTCGCTTAAGCGCATCAGTGAGTGGAGCACATTTTTCAGAATAGGCAGGGATGTATCTCTGATAGTAGCCTACTAAGCCTAAAAATGACCTCACATCTGTTTTTGTAGCAAGCCTACGGAAGGCCTTCACGGTGGCTATTTTAGCATCATCAGGGGCTCGATAGCCATGTCCAATCTGGTGTCCCAAGTAGGTTACTCTGTCACAAGCAACTTGTGACTTGGAAGCATTCACAGTCAATCCTGCAGATCTTACTGCAGAAAGAAAGGAATGAACATGTTCTAAGTGACCTTTCCAAGTCTTAGAACCAACAGCCACATCATCTTGGAAAGGAGTGGTGTTTTCCTCCATTCCAGAACACACTTTTTCCATTAACTGCTGAAAGCAAAATGGTGCATTCTTCATGCCCATGTTCATGATAAGTGGCTCAAACTTAACAATGGGGGTAGAGATAGCTGCAAAACGTGTAGCTCTCTCAGTGAGCCCTACCTGCCAGAAGCCTCTGTACAGGTCAAAAACGCTGATATTCTTCCAATGAGCTGCCTGTTCCAAACACTCGTCTATGTTTGGGATTGGGTGGTCCTGTGTTTCCATGATTTCATTGAGTTCACGGTAGTCTGCAACCGGTCTAGGCTTGCATCCTTCCTTGCACACAATGATCATGGGACTGCCATATGGGGACTTAGATTCACGTATTAAACCCAACTCCAGCATACGCCTAACTTCAGCTACAATGAGATCACGTTCTGTTTTACCATGCCGGTAATAGCGTACCGGTATTACCTTTTCAGTGGTCAACACTATGTCGTGTGTTACCAGATCAGTGCGTCCTGGTAACGTGGAAAATACTCCAGGCACTCTGTCGAAACAGTGCACTAAGTCTTTCCTTTGCTCAGGAGTGATATCTCCTAGTTTTTCAAAGCCTGCATGGCTTGTTCACTTGTTAACGGGCCATCACCTGGCTTTCCAGTCCACTCATTGGTTGGAGGTTCTAGCTCTTGGCTAGACAAGTGGTTGCATATGCTTTCTCTGGCCACGTAGGCTTTTAGCATATTAATGTGATAAATGGTAGGCTGTTTTCTACCAGTTGTCTTTTGTACTAGATAGTTAGTTTCTGAGATTTTCTCGAGAACCTTACAGGGCCGTTCCCAATAAACTTCTAATTTGTTGGCCCTAGAAGGGCGCAAGATCATGACCTTGTCACCAGGCGTAAAGGTATGCTGGCAAGCTTTCCTGTCATAATATTTCTTGGATGTTAATTGTGCCTCAGTGAATTATCTTCTGCAATCTCATGGCAATATTTGAATCTTTGCAGAAGGTCGATAACGTGCTCAAGTACGCTTGGATGCACGTCAGGAGCTACCCAATTTTCCTTAATTAGTGTTAAAGGACCACGGAGATTACGTCCATAAACCAACTCACTTGGCAAGAAACCAGTGGTTTCATGAGGCTCCGTTCTGAGAGCAAATATTGCTCTAGGAAGACAACGTTCCCAGTCATGGGGGTGCTCGCTGCCAACTGCCCTCAATACTGCTTTAAGGGTCCTATGAAAACTTTCAACCGAATTCGATTGGGGATGCGCAACAGATGAATGGACCATCTTAATTCCACATTTTTCTAGAAATAATGTTGTTAGTTCACTAACAAAACAACTACCTAGGTCGGATTGCTCCGTCGACGGAAATCCTATTCTAGAAAAGACCTCTAAAAGAGCATCGACCACAGACTGACTGTCAGCCTGCTTAAGTGGAACTGCTTCCGGCGATTTGTAGCCAGGTCAAGCAGGGTTAGTATATATAGATACCCTGCTTTTGTTTTGGGACGAACTGGTCCCACTATGTCAATTATTTGTCGCTCCATAGGCTCGTGCACCATTGGCACCAGTACCATAGGGGCAACTGAGACTTTGGCAGATTTCCCCGTTTTCTGACAAGTCAAACAAGACGCAACATAACGTTCAACATCTTGAAAAATTCTAGGCCAATAAAATTGAGCTAAAATTCTATCTTGGGTTTTTGTTTTACCAAGATGGCCTGCCCAGGCATTTGAGTGAGCAGTATGCAATATTAATTCTCTGCATTTATAGGGGAGCACTAACTGGGGCTCCTTATAGGGGCGCTTCTCCTTGGGCACAGGAGTGCGAAATAATAAATCGTCCTTAACAAAAAAACGTTTATTCTCATCTTGCTGGGAAATGGTAGCCTACTGCTTTCCCAACACAACTCTAGGCTAGAGTCAGACTGCTGCAACTCTTTGAACTTATCAGGACTAAGTTTGCATAATTCCAAAAACTTGCTATCCTTTGGACCTAAGATCGAAGGATCCTCTGGGCCTAGTGGAGTAGTTTTTATTTTAACTTGGTTTAGGTCTGTAGACTCCTCAATTTCTTCCTCCTGCTGCATCACAGGTGGATCAAGGATAATGTGTAAAGACGGGCTGGAGATTGCCATAACGGGCGTACAAGTTAAAGAGAGTCGCTCACACTGTCTACTTTGTGAACGAGTTACTGCATTAACTATGGGAATTGGAGTTTTCATTTCCTCCAGAATGTTTTGGGTGGGTACACCCATCAACATTTGGAAATTTGAGCCCATGTGATCTGTAACTAAGGCTTCAACCTCTACTGGCCCATACGGGGTTTCTAGAGTTACAAGGGCGATTGCGTGCGCCGTTGTTTGATGTGTTAACGCATTGCTACAATGCGTAAACTCACCAGTAAACTGATGGGGCTTTACTAGCTTACGGTCTATGATGTCACTAGTAGCTGCAGTGTCTCTAAGCACCTTGCAGTTTGTACCGTTCACTGACCACTCTGTAATATATTTATTTAAAACATATTCCTGGGTTTAACCTAGTGAACTACACAAGTTTGCCTCTTTCCTAAGGGGGTTGTCGGGGCACTGATTTCTAAAATGGCCGACTTTATTGCAAATAAAACAATTCTTAGGCTTGTCCCTAGGCTTATCGAAATGAGCCCTGGCATCACCATTTTCTTTAGAATTGTTTTGACTAGGGCTAGGAGCCTGTCTGTTGCTATTCGAGTGAGCTTTGGCACCAGAATTCGAGTTAGTGTTGCCACTGCCCGAGTTCTGCTTTTTCTGTTGGTTGCTCGAGTTTTGCTTACCATTGTTAGGGTTCCCAGTGGCACCCTGGTTACCTTTTGCAGAAGCATCACCTTTACTACCACCAACAGGAGCATGACGTATGTCCTTTTCCGCAGTAGACACTAGCCTACGCGCAACATACTCATCGGCATAAATAGCTGCCTTTTCTACTGAGTCTATGTCTGGCTTATCCTGAAGCCAGTACTTAAGTTGGTTGGGACAATTTACTAAAAATTGCTCTAGCAAAATCAGATCTGAGATCTTACCAGCATCTGCATTCGCTTTGGCAAGATCAAACCATTGCACCATTTGCGTCCTAAGCCTAAACGCAAATTTACTATAACTTTGTTCAGTAGACTTCGAGAAACTACGGAACTTAACACGCGCAGCTTCTGGCGTGAGCTGAAATTGGTTTAAAAGTTCAGCTTTTACTTTGTCGTAATCGACGGCATCACTCTCGCTTAACCTAGCGCATACTTGAGTGAATACCGAGCCTATAAGAGGATGTAGCTCTAGCGTGTACTCTTCGGGTGGAACTTTTGCTTGTTTAGCTGTTCGCTCAAACTGGACCAGGTATTCACTAATAGCTTCGCCCTTTTCTTCCCCCCATACTGGCATTAATTTATGCAAGCTCCTATGGCGAGAATTTTGAGTATTAGGCTCTCCAGAAACAACTGGCTGTTTTTCCCTTAGCTCTAATTCTTTTTCCTTTAACTCATTTTCTTGTTGTTTTAATTGAAACTGGGTGTCAAGTTCCATCCACCGAGTCTCTTGCTGGCTTTTGGCTATTTCACCTTCATGAGCGAGTTTCTGCTGAGCTATTTTGGCTAATTCGGCTTCATGAGCGAGTTTTTGCTTAGCTAACTCGGCTTCATGACGCTGAATATCTACTAATTGGGCTTAACCTAGCCTTTTCATTTTCAGCCTCGAGAAGTTTAAGATGCTGCAATTCTCTAGCTTCATCCCTTTCCCTCTCTTTTTGTTGTTTGGCTTCCCTTAATGGTGTAAGCCAATCCTTTAAATCATCTACAGTAAAAATACCTTTTGCAATACCATTCTGGATTTTAGTTATAGTCGTGGATTTTACACTACTCTTACTTATTCCAGTATCAACACAGAATTTTTGTAACTCTTTTACTGTATAGGGTTCACAAATGGTTTTTACCAACTGTTTTAATGCTGGGTTCACAACCCACTGCGAGAAAAAAAAAGCAACGCTTGCGGGAGCTTCAGTTGGAAAAGTATGTTTACTAAACTGTAAACATCAAGTTTAAACTTAAAATAAACTTGCAGTTATTCACTAATTAAAATAAATTTAATCTAGTTAGGCTAACACAGGCCTACAACAGTTATTTGCTATTTAAACTGAAATTTAAACTAGCTAGGTCAACACAGGCCTATAAATTTCTTTTTTCGTAAAAAAAAAACTTTTTTAAACGACCGGTAAAATTGTTTAAACCGACTGGAAAATTTACCTTTTTCCCCCAAAGTTTCCAGAAATAAGTTTAACTCACAATCCCCTGTCAAGGCAAATATCCCTATTTTAAAACTTTAACCCTGGTCTCGCAAGCGTTGTTTTTTCACACAATTTTAAACCATAAAATCACTAAACTTCAGCTGCTCAACCTTAAAGTATATAAAAACAATTTGCACCTGAACGACTGCACTTACAATTTACCCCTGCTTTGGCTTTTTGCTGTTGTTCTCTTGCTTCTCGCTTGAGTACGACTTAATTTCCATCAAACTTGAGGAATTGAATAAAGTTTTGAGTCCGTGGTTTCCCTGTTGACTCCTCACTGGAAACAAACACTTGTTTTCGTTTTAGCCAGCAAACCTCTGCATAACTGACTGAAATAGTGGCTTTTCAATCCAGCCAGCAAACCTCTGCTGAACTGACTGGATTACTGGATTTTCATTCCAGCCAACAGACCTCTGTTACGCTGACTGGAATAGTGGAAAAACTAGCGAGCGCACAAAGTGACAAATAAATTGCTCACAAAGTGGCCGTAGCTGTGCTGACGAAGTCGGCTGCTCTCATAGCTGAATTCCGGCTGTGTCGGAAGAATTTGGGTTCTTTACCGAATCCCACTGGCGAATCCCACATTTTTCCTAAGTGGTAGTATTCTCCTTCCTCTCGACGATCCTGGTAGAACTGCCACCACTTATTCGCGAATGAGACCTAACCTTAACTCTGTTATGATTTAAAAGTGCTTAATTTATTCATGCAGAAGTCAGAATAAAAGAAGTCGATTTCAAACATATGCACATTTATTTATGGCAGATATCATAACAAGTTACAGGTTAACTATTTAACGTTGAAGGTAAACAACTTTCGGTTGGGTGCACAACTTACGGCTGGAACCAGTTAAAAATAGTTTAACTCAATTTTCAGGCATTTTGCGATGAAACAAGTTAAGTTATGA
>JAHWFP010042473.1:0-12010 GCA_023313725.1 Lithobius niger | reverse complement strand
ACTTGAATGTGTGGAAGGGCAAGTGGGGTCCTTAGATCGGAGAGCGGGGCATCAAAACTTTGTGAATCATACTATGTCTTTCCATTTCACCGAAAGTCCTGATTAAAATTTCTGCGAAAAGGGAATTCCCATTTCGCCAAATCCCATTTCGCAGAATCAAAAATACTTTATAAAAACATAATATTGTTGAAGTTAAAGAAGCATTCCTAACTGAAAGGAATTTGCAATTAGCTGAGGTTTCTGATGTTATGTTTAGCTGCAGCAAGCGCAGCAGCGCAAGCGAGGCACGTAATTTCATTTGAAAATGAATATTCGCCAAAACAGGAGTCGGCGAAACGGGAATTCCCGTTATGCCGAAAATTAAGACAATGATTAAAAATCGGCGAAACGGCTATCCGATCTCAAATTTGATACTCCCCCCCCCCCCACTTTCGAAAATATTGACTGGTCCCTGAAACCAGGGAGAATGAACTACATAGCAAAATGTCGCAGAAAAAATGAGAACGGAAATAAAAAGGCGAAGGTAAAAAACACAAAACCATATCGTCTAAAAAGGATAGCGAAAGCCACTCACGCAAAAAGAGCCGCGGGAATGTGTAAGTGATATATAGGACTACTCTCCCATTTTTTGATTTGTAGAGCATCCTGCCTCATTCACTTTTTCGTTCTAATCCTATTACACTAGACTACCTGTGTTACAAATTTCAGATATATTTTTTGTCGATTTATAATTTGTTGATGTATAGTAGTTTGGGTGAAGTACCGGAGCAATGGAGAGCAATCTAAGTCAATATTTGGAAGAACAACGACGTGTAACTGCAATACTAAGGACAGTTTTACGTCGACCGCGTGTGAAACATCATTTTCCTCAGATTTCCGAACGCACGGATCTGACGAGCGTTGACACTGCTATCAAGCCCTCCTTTGTGAACATGCCTCGTCACATGTACCTGTTCTGCGTTCGAATCCGATTAGAGTAGGTACGATTTTTTTCAAACAATACCTGCATATTATGGTATTTTGTTGTTTTGTTTTAAATCAGTAACACTTTTTTAATGAGGGAAAGGATTTAATTCCTAGATATCGGATGGAAATCACGTTTACAGTTTTTATTTATCTTTCAATCAGCCAACCTTAAAATATTGCTCCAAAGTACAAAAATATATTTTAGATAATTTTGCCTCCACACCTCGCTAGACAAAACGATTCTCTTTCATTAGAAACAAGAATGACACTATTCCGTTGGAAAATAACAGAAAAAGTGGAACTAAGATAGTAACTAAAATACGTTGTAGACCCTAGCGCCATCTAGTAGAGAGAATTGAGATAACCAAAGGGGTTGCACTCCCTCTTAAGGACTTTCGTTTGCATTTTTTTTTCACTACTCATTTTTTGTTTTAAAAATTGTCTTATTTTTTTCGTGTCAGTCCAGGGTACGGAAAAAGGCTTTTCGCACAGTTAAGTAAGAGCTTTAAAGACAATTAAAGCACAAATACCCTCCAGTGCAACGAAGCCATTTAAATATTTTGATTTAGATTTGAAAAAAAATATTTATTATTGATGGCCATGGCAGATGCAAGCCGGATCTGTGATGGTGTCCCCTGGATGTCACACCACTAGGCTACAGACTAGTAGTCTGTACGGAAATTGGGTACTGCCAGGAGGTAGAAGTGGTTTCGGCTTCACCGAAACTGAAGCATAGGATTCAGCCGAAACCGAAACTGAGCTATTAACTTCATGGCCAAAACCAGAACCGAAACCGAAAATTTGCTGGTTTCGGTGCCAAAACTAAAACCGAAATTAAAATTCGGTCGACCTCTTAGAAATAATTCGACATCGTCATTCTCACGGACACGATTTTTGTGTAAATATTTTTGCTTTAGTTCTCCATCAAACTCCGACTGTGACCATCCGAATGTTGCCACTAGCTTTTCCTTCGATTAAAACAATATATCTTATAAAGATCTGTTCCCAAGCCAATCCAAAGTCAAACTGTGCATAAAACTCCGTCTCCCCCCCCCCCCCCAGCTTAGTTGTGGTGTGTAACACTGCAGTTTGCAGTTAAAGCTTGTTAAATTTAAAAGTGATTTATTCATTACCCAAACCAAAGTACTAAGCTTTAACAAGAGCCATTTCACAAAGCAATCATGTAAATAATCAATAGTCAATATCCTAATGTAGTTGAAAACTCAATTTGGCCTATCTTTACATGTCCCTACTCCTTCAAACGGCTCTGCACCAAAAAAAAAACACTTTGCTCTACCGACTTTCCCATTGTTCTCCTGGTCCTCCACCAATCAGACCCCCTCAGCTATCCTCGACGTCCGCGCTTTCCCTCTCCAGCATAAAAAGCCCCAACAGGACAGCTCAGTCAGCACAGCGCTCACAGATCTCTCAAGCTAGAAGGGTCATGCCAGTCGGGAGTGGAGATGTCACGTCCGTAGGATGCCATGCCGGGCAAAATGGTAGTGGTTCGTATGTTAGTAATTAAGCTTTTGAAAATTTAATTTAGGACCCCCCCCCCTCCCCAAGTCTAAATTCATAGTTTAAAACTTAAACTTTAACTTCTAGCCTAGAGAAAATTATGGGAGGTGACGCCGTTATCGGCATTTTTGGTCTCACACCCCCATAACGTCAGAGTGGTTCTCTTACTAAAAACCAAAACCCTTTATTTATTTTAAATGTAATTTTAATCTAAACTGACGGTTTGATCTTTGTGGAAGTTCGAAAAGAAACATACTTTATGCCTAACGGGTAAAATTGCCGGGCTTTTTCCATCTTAGATTAGTTTTAGGAAAAACTTTGGGAGGTTGATCTTTTGTTCTTGGAAAACTAAGAAACATAACTGTGGACGGTTGATCTTTGAAACATACTGTCAGATAGATTTTAACCAGCTGATGCTGTTCAGTTTTGCGGGTGTCTCCGGGAGCACTCAGTATTACTTTTTCTAATCTGAAAATTTGAAACTTATTCAAAACACCAGTTGTCGTTTTGTCTGATAATGTGAATTTCTTGTTGTAAATTCAAGCTTTGTTGCTTTTAATATTTTATTCAAAATCTCTTCTAGTGAACGTAAATGTAAAGTGTTCTTTTCATATTCTGTTGTTAAAATAAAACCAGGAGTTTTAAACTTCAGTTCGTTTGCTAGTGATTAATTGTTTGAGTATAAACTAAATATGTAGCCCATTTTAGCTTTTATCCTCCGTTAAACAGTTAAATTCCACCGTTGGTGGCAGTGATTACCAGTAGTAGTGTTAAGGTTGGGCCCTTTAATTAGGACCCCGAAGCTTCATTCCCCATGCTGGGACAGTAGCCCAAACTGTGCTTATGCCGTAAAAGTCGATATAATCACCGCTAAACCTTAAACTGAAACTCCGTGTCAACCAAGGAAACCGGGGGCGTTACAAGCACCTCAGCCGTCGTAGCGTCCGCTGTTACAGTTGGGACACCGGCTGCGAAGGCCCAAGATGCTGAGTGTGCGTGCAGCTGGGGGCCTTGATGGTCTTCAGGATGTTGACATGTTCCTTGAAAGATTTATAAGCAAGCTTTATGGTTCCACAGATCCATTCTGCCACTTTGTGGGGGAGAACTTTCCCTTTATTGTTGTTTGGTGTGACTAAGACAAACGTATGCAGTCTCCCTCTTGTCCCTGGATCTTGGAGGCTTCCAAGTAGATTCTAAGTGTTGTGATAGGGCACTGCAAGTTCTCATCATCTTTCCCTACCAGTGATTCTAACAACTTGATTTTCAGTACCTTCCTAAACCACCGAACAGAACACACCACTGTTAGAGACAGTTTGGCTCCAAACTTGGCATCGCGCGTGCGCAGTAATGTTGTGTCAGCCGTTCAGTACCTTCCTAAACTACAACACAGTTCAACAAGCTCCACAAAGTATTCGATACGTCATACCTTCACCGCAACCAGACCTGGCTAATGGATTTGACCAGGGTTGGTTAATAGACGTGACCAGGCGAGAGCAATGCCAAATTACGAATAATCTCAGGAAGGTGGTTTGCTGGGGTGGAGGTTTGAGCATGCACGAGAGAAACACGGGTATTAGCAGGGAATGAGCCAAACTCACCAACAGTGGTGCATTTGGTTCGCTCTGTTTGGTCGTTTAGGAAGGTACCGCTTGATTGGTTTCGTCTGATCTTTGGGGCATTGTGCCTTGGTCCGGAACTCTGGGTTGTAGAGAAGTGATACGCTCTTCCATCCTTTTCAAAGTGTGGCCTTTCGTATGGGTTTGTACAGTGGCTCTGAAGGGCTGGTCAGTATCGGTGCACGAATTGCTACATTCACTCAAAAGTTATGTGAATGTTGCCAAAATGTATGCACGACACTCGAAAATAGTGAAAGGGCATGTCATGTCACTTTACATGGTTGTCTTTGTCGCCACGAGAAGTTGAGAGCAAAATTAAGTGTTTTGTTACAAACATTAAGATTAAAGGGACACCTGGCCTGCCTTATAACATTCCGCCTGCCTTAAACAGCCACGTGCCGATTGCCATCTGCGCATATAGCATCGCAAAGGTCAACTGAGATAGTAGCTACTGTATCAATTGGCACTGCGTATAATAGACGAACCAGCATGAACGCATTAATCGTGTCGTCACAAACCGGAATGATTCTTGTATGTTACCATCGCAATTTATAATTTTCTATGCTAGTGTCTTAACAATTTTGCTTCGGCGATTTATTGGAATAATTAATTTAAATTTTTACCGCATTAGTCTTATAATTTTTGATCTCATGGTAATTAGAAAATTAGTACATGCACACAGAGATGAAACGTCATGGTTATTGTAAGCATGCAAAGGATCATATACAGCGGGATGCAGTAAATATAGTCAATTATTCAACAGAAACCTCCTAGACGCCACATTTTAAAACGGGATTTTTACCAAGGGATTGACTAATGGTAACGAAATAGACCTTTGGGGCCATACTTGATGTGGAGGATCGAGAAAAATAGCACTGGGAGGAATGTCCTTTTAAGAATATCCCACCAAACTAGTTCGAATTCAAGATCCCTGTCCCGTTTGTTGCAGGGTGTGCACTCTGAAGAAAAATACTCAGTTGCATTTACGTTTTTTTTTTACCAAAGTAATTAATTCGGCAATGCTAGCCGTGCATATGTTTACTGCTGTGCCTCAGTGCTGTGTGAGGGAAAACTGCCAACTTCGGCATGTGCTAATGGCTTGGGGCAGCCCCACAAACAGTAACGTCAATAATTTGTCCATAAGCCTAATCCCAACACCAATATCAAATTCTACTGATGTTATACCGACTTTTAATCCGTTTTAGTTGATGTCTGTTGTAAATAATGACACAGTTGATTTACAATAATTTTTTCACCAAAATTTTTTACCGGATACGAGGGCCGTCAAACTTTGTAAACCACCGGCCATTAAAAAAATTAGCCTGTCAAATGGTCTGGTGCTGATTTCGAGCCCTGGTACAAGAGGGAGGCTCTAGGTAGGAAAAAACTTCTGATGTGAGGCCTCAAAATTCCAAACGATTGAATTAAGTCTTGCTACAGTGTGGCTTGAGGCAATGTCCTGATGTAAGCTAGGACAGAATTAATTGCACAGAAATATTGTATAATTGCCATCACTGAGAGTCCTTGGTCGAAAAGCTCCACCAAGAACTTGGTGAGGTCCGTCAATTCCAGGCAACGAGGAGCCATCTTCATCCCCGTGTCATTGGAGAAGAGAGCTGCCGCTGGAGATGAGAAAGCCACGTCTTTTAGGCAATGCTTCAGTCTTCCAAATATGAAGGCCAGAACTAGAAGATGTGTTTGGCCTCAATCTTGGGTGAGCAGATCCAGTTTCAGGGTTGAGCAAAAAAGGATCTTCCTTCTTCAAGTCCAGCAGGTCACAAAGAAGGCCACCAAGTGGGGCTGCCATGATGAAGGAGGCCTGCGATGAACAGATTTCTTCAATACCTTCTGTAGAATAGAAAAAATGGGGAAGGCATAAGCAAACCAACTTTCCGACTAAATGCTGAGCCTGTCCATTTCCCACGCCTGAGGGTCTGGGGAATAGAGAGATGAAGCTCTGGAGTTGTTGGAATGGGTAGCAAACCGGTTCACCCAGAGTATTCCCCACCTTTGAAAAATCATCTGGCAAACCCGGGAGCATAACATCCATCAGTAGCGCTACGTGATGCACGCGACACAGGCTTAACAACTTGGAAATCTCAGCTATCAGGATGTGAGAGGGAGTTCTGCCCATGTCAGACATGACTGCCACTACCATTCCCTTTACAAGCATTGACCAGGTCTTTACATTGCAGACCAATAGCTTTCAAATCTAAGCGTCGATGTGAAGACTTCTTTCCTCTTTCGACCAAGTCCCTGAAACCAGGTCGAAGCATCCCATCCATGAAGAACTGAAGATTTGGGGTGGGAGGGTGAACTGGCAGCCCTCCTGTTAGGTTGTGTTCCTGCAGCCACCACTGCAGAGGAGTCCAGGGAAAATTGGACAGGGGGATCTCGTCTTCCGAGGAGAGCTGTGGGAACTGTGAGACAAGTTTCGTCCTTGAGTGCCTGGGGCTGTTGCCTTTGGCACTACTTCACTGCCCCAACATCTTGTTTTAAGTACTGAATGCCTTTGCTGTATAATGTAACCCGAGTATCCATTGTTATGGTGTAGTGTTGGTAAGTGTTTGTACGTTTGAGTATGACCATTGTCATGGTCTGGATTATTAATTGTTACTTGTTTTCTGTTCTCTTCCTCTTCCCCATCTTGTTTACCGGTTGGTAACCGCTCATGTTCGAGCGGAGTTTTTTCGTTTTTGCTTCCAATCCATTTGTAATGGAAGGTGTACGACATAGAGCGACTTTCTCTGTATATCCCCGTGGACCCTGTATTATGTAATTCTCTTCCGGCAGTGGAATCCGGATCAACAAGTTTGACGAATCGTGCCGACGACCTGTTAAGTGTTGTTATCCTTATCTGTTACGCCGTGTGACGTAACGAACCAGAAATTAACTGTGTCATAAATGATCCAGGCACGACTTTGCAGCCCGCCACAGTGTCCGTATTTGTCCCCAAATGTTTGCATAGACCAAAGCAATAAAGCTCGGGGAAGAGAAAATACAGTCCTCCCTTAACAAAAATGCCTTGAGTCAACTATTTCTTGTCTCCCAGTACCAATCGTTGCTACACATTAATACCTTGACTGTAACCCGATCCACGGAACTTTCTTCCATTTATCTTCTGGTTTTTGTCATTACGTGTAGCGCACGCTGGGGCCGTACTTGCGTCGGGCCAATGCCCCACTGGGATTGACCCAAACAGTGGCGCGTCCCCAGGCATTACACGCTCGTGTCCTCCAAATGTGAGGTATCTCACATTTGGAGGACCTCACGTAGGTTCAGGGCACGAGGTACGTAGCTATAGGTTGTCATTTACAGCTACGCCCAACAGGAACCACTCTCTCTCCTGAACCAGTGCATGGGTTGTGTCTTGCAGGCAACCAGATGCACACGCTAAGGAATCCATTTGTCTTCACTGCTCCAAAGTCTCTGGCTGACATTGAATCTTGACGCCGAAGAGATGCTAGGGCAAGATCAGCTTCACGATCCTCTTTGACAAAAGACATGATCAGGAAGTTGGACAAGTCAAATTCTGCCCCCAGAAAAACGACAGATTGTGCCAGGAGGAAGCGAGATTTCAGTGTCGATGCATAGGTCCATTCTCGCGAAGAGGGACAGGCAGAACCGAAGGCCCTGGGAAAGGTTGTATGGGTAGAGAGGTTGCAGAACAGTCAATCATCGAAGTAGCCATGTGATAGTGGTGAAGAAACCCAACTACTGGTTGCAGGATGGATGCGAATAAGTGGCGTGTTGAGCCGAAATGAAAGGGCGAGAATCATCATGCCTGCAGTAGTCTTCTCCGAAAGATAAGTCATGGAGATATTCCCTAGATAACACCTATTTTATCACTCGCACCATAACTGCGATCCACCATGGTGTAGGGGCGAGATAGGTGTTGCCCCTCCCAATACTTCTCTAGACATCCTTAGGAAGGCCCCTGCCTGATACAGTAGACTTCCCTCAGTGACGCCTCATCAGGAACTCGGCTGTGGCCACCTAGGTACACAGCAACGTGCGGACCTAGATACATGGAGATATGGTAAAACCAACCCTTCTCTACTGTACCACGGGGACGTGGTAACAGTGAATGTCTAGGTCTAAGTCTAGGGGCCTGGCATGTCGGCTTAATTGGTACTATGTGCTTAATAGGGGTATCACCCAATATAGGTACTTTACCCGAATGTGCATTTTATTATTATAGTCCTTTCTAGGTGTACGAGTATCTCCCTTTTTTTCAGGCCATACCAGAGCTAGAAACACCAATGGACATTCCGGATGGCTGAGTCTCCCTTTTCTCGGGTGGCACCTAAGCCAGAGTAAGTTTTGCTCTTTTTTTACGAATGCACAACTTTCTTCACCACTACAGATTCACGCTTACGTTTTGCTGGCTTGCTTGGCTTGACTAACACTCGATGATTTGTCTCGGTGGGCCTTGGCGACATTGCAGGTTTGGCAACAACGCTCATGCTAGGGGGTATACTTCCGGCAACATTTTCCCATGTTGTCGTGTCTTTGTCCTGGCTAAGACTGTCCGTCGGAAACCGATTCGTGAACTGATGCGCCTAGCATCAAAGGAATTTCACGATTAGTGTCTGGTAGAATCTGCACTTAATATGCAGCACATGTGGAGTTTGTGCTTGACGAACTAATCCGACCAAGAAGACGAGATCGAACAAAGTGGGACTTGGATGGGGGCCGCCATCTTGGATTGGGGACGTTGTCGAAAGCAGTTGTCTCTGTCTAATTGGCAGACGTGTAACCACCCATTAAAGTTCCCATTCTAGTTAAATAATTCATAAACTCAACAGGTAACCTGAAGGACTTTGAGCCTTTGAAGTGGGTCCAACAGAGGTGGTAAATTGGGTCTATAAAATCGAGCTCTACTGAAGTTATCTTCTGGTCAGTAGAACTGCAATAGGAATCCAACAAGGCCGAATGTTGTCGTTGGGACTGTTTTTCGTCGGACACCACGTTTTTTCATAGTTGCGATCTCGTTTGAGGCAAAGTTGCACAATTAACACTGAAATTACATGTCCGAAATTCTGCATTTTGCATGTTTGTCAGCGGGGTCTTTTTATGCAACTTCCAACTGCTAAACATTTTTGAAAAGTTGAGATTGGACATTTTATGGATTATAGCAAAACGCACGCCACCTCGGTCTGTGCCCAAACGAAAAGTGTAGGACATGTGGCAATGTCTGTTGGGATGTAAGCAAGCAAACGACTTAGTTGTGTGCTACGGAAGGTTTAAGTTTGGGCATAGAGCATTCAATAAACGATTTATACCATTAACTAAAGGGAAGTATTTTCGGATGGAAGTGAATAACTTAAAACTTTCTCATTCGTCTCCTCCCCAAATGCTTTAGTTCTCTGTGGGCACAACATTAGGGTAATTTTGTAGTTAATGTCACAGAGTTTAACTGTGGTAATCACTCGGTCTACGAGTAGAAAATAAAGGGGAGTATCGTGTATCATGTCGATTTAACTGCTATAGGTTTTCCGTGACGGGGAGGGACAATTACTACGAAATTCCTATAGGATTGGTTGTATGTTGCAGTTCATGTAAATACACCCAGAAAACTTCTCCTGAATGCGCAAAAATGCCAGCAGTGCACCTGTCACTGACAGACAAGGAGACTGTGCTAACACCTTGGCCAATCCAACCCCCAAAGCTAACATACTACATGCACTAACTAACAAAACAAGTAATTGGCATTAATAGAAAACATTACCTCAAACCATTAACAAAAAACTTCTCAGTAATGTAGTCCTTGCAATTAGCATTTTCAAAAGCCAAATAGAACTTGTAATCATTCTTCAACATACTGAAACACTTCTGTTCATCAGATCTTGGGCAGGTATCGTTCCCATAGCATCTTCCAAAAATATCCACATCGATAAACTGGCTTAACTGAAGTGCACTTAATAAACGATAGTTGCTGGAATGACAGTCGGAAACAAACCACGCAACTTTACGAGTTTTGTTAAAGGCAAAGTTTCGTGTGATGGGCTTGTGTAGCTTAAGGTTGTCATACTGGAATCTACCATACGCCATAGGAATGTCCGAGTCCAGCCGGTACGTTGCTGTCCAGTTGAAAACCTATAACAAAAACAAAAGAGGAACACGTTAAAATGTTATTTAAGTGTGGTGCACGTTCAATATATATATGAAGCAATTTCAATATATAAAGCAAATCGTAAAAAAACCTGAATGAATTTTTCACTGTCATTAACGATGAAATTGACCAACTTTACGTCCTTCTGTTTTAACACTTTATTTTGATCTTTTCGGCTTGAAGCAAACAGATGAGTCCTCTTCGAGGAAACTCAAAAACATTCTTTAAAATGTATCAGCAGTAACAACGCTACGCACATCCACACTACATTGTTATATCTGGTAATGATGGATAATTGGACAGTTTCCTCGAAAAAGACTTGTTTGTTAGCTTAGAGTCTAAAAAAAACTTGTTCCGAGACAGTCACACTTTTGTGTAAAACTCCCGTTTTAAATACAGTTTTACTATCATTTGATAGTTCCTGAAACTTTAGTTACTATAGGGCAACCTGTTTTAGTGGAACGAGTTGTTTTGGACTAAATGTGCTAAAGAAACGGAAAAAGTGTGTGCAGTTTAGTTCATGCATGTTATCAGTGCCACAACTAGGCTTCTTCAAACGGGAGTGCAAGAGTAAAATGTAGGGCCCCAAAAGACTAAACAATTTTGGGAGCAAGGTTGTGGCCTGTTTTACAGTAGTTTTATGTGCAATTTTGGGCCCCCTGCTTTGAATTCACGGCCTCCTTGTCTCCTGGGGCTGGGTGCCTTGCACCCTTTGCACCTCCCTGTTGCGGCACTGCATGTTATGTGAATATTAATAAACAAAAACGGAACGTTAAATGTTTAGAGTAAGGATCTAAAAGTTAAAACCTATAAGGAACACGGACAAGCTTTGACAGTCAGGGTCTAGGTGTAAAATTTTGTCAGTAAGAGGCTGGTAAGCGTTAGACCCTTACTACCCGGTGGTTAGCTTAGTTCTAGTCTCTTCGGACTGAACGTGTGTATGAATGGTTGTAGCAGGTTTTCTTTGTTATTAGAATATTGTTACGAACTTTAATAACACAATTTTCTTGTGAAGTTTGGCATTTTGTCTTTTGATGCTTTAGAATTTTTTATTATATTTTGTAGACTTACGGTAGAGGATTACCATGATGCTCTCTGCTACGAATATGCTGGCATGTTACTAAATTGAAAAATGATTTTCAACGTAAAGCAAAGCAGGAAACGTATAACCATACTACCACTTGATCATCACATGGGTCATTGTAGGCGGATTTCCAGTTTTTCGTCAAAATGTATTTATTGCTGACCACCGGGTAGTAAGGGTCTAATGCTTACCAGCCTCTTACTGACAAATTTTACACCTAGACCCTGACTGTCAAAGCTTGTCCGTGTTCCTTATAGGTTTTAACTTTTAGATCCTTACTCTAAACATTTAACGTTCCGTTTTTGTTTATTAATTCGTGTTACTTTTAGAATTGCAGCTAAACTGTGCAGTTGACGGTCAAAGCTGATAGTTTAACACAAGAGACTAGGCTGACCCTTACTAATCTGGCTATCGCCAATGGTAACAATAGAAACAAATCCTTTAATCTTCAGTCTATGTCTTGCAGCTGGCGTTTGCTAATTGGTATTGTTGCATAATAACAATGTTTAAAACAATGTAAAACAATCAATCTGGTGGTTTAGAGCTCTGTAACCCCTGAACCACTTGACCAATTAGAAAAGGCCTTATGAAAAGGGCACATCTACAGAGCAATACCTGTAAAATGAGCTAAGAACCAGCTTTATAGGACAAATGGTTTGACCTGTAGAGAGGACAGACGAAAGTATCCCCAGAACAACAACAACAACAACA
>JAHWFP010042454.1:0-10918 GCA_023313725.1 Lithobius niger | reverse complement strand
GGGGGGGGGGATTGAGGCTTAATGGCGCGTCGACAGCTTGGTCATTAGCGCCAACCTCAGTCACAGTGCAGTGGTCCGGGTTGCCACTGCACCACACATTACAGAGATATTATTCAAACCCCTAATCTAAATCTTGTCATACATCTGTACCTGACCAGAGAAAGCTATATGGCGGCGAGTAGGTCGACGATCGTTTACCGCTGCTGATCTTTGGCTCGTTTTTAACTACAGAGACTGGATGGAGCTGCATCATTGACTGTGACCGACGTGTGAGTGTTTGGTGATTGTTTTGATATACTTTTCTTGCTGCGCAGTGTCAAATTTCTCCCTAAATCGCACTCCAAACCTTTACAGCTAGCCAGCGACTGTGCAACTACGGAAGTCGTACAGAAACACCTTACTTGTCCCATTCTGACAATTTCTGCTACGGAGGCTTTAAGGTGCCATCACAACTTTCTTGGTTTTGTGTAAAATGGAGCGTTTAGAATATGACACCCAAGTTGATGATGCTGAGGATCTACCCGATACACAAATTGATGCTTTTGATGTAAACAAGTTAAAAAAAAAAAAAGAGGGATACCATGTATTTTGACCCTGCTACTACACCTACAAATTTATTGCGGACCCCTTTTTTCTTGCAAACATGCCATGGCCAAGATCACTTACTGGCAAAGTCGGTGGAACGTATTAAACAAACTATTGATTCGTCAAATTTGGAAAAAGACCTTGATTTAAAAGAAATTAACTTGAAACTGGCCAATATGGAGTCGATCATTTCCTCCGGTTTCCAGCACCTACAACATTCGCTGGTATCTGATTTTACAAATCTTATGGAAAATAGTCTAACCAGAATTATCGATAAGGTGACTGGCTTACTTATTGTCAAGTTCGACGAACTGTCCAAACTCCACCAGGAAACTATTGACGCACAACAAAAACCGGTGGTGGAGTTAGTAGAGAATTTGTGTGATTCAGACTCCGTGAACTCAAAACCCCCCCGTGCACCAAACCTAATAATTAAAACCATTGTTAGTGTGGACAACCAGGGAGCAGCCCATCTGCTATCCTCCCACCTTGACTCGGTCCAGCACCCAAGTCATGCTTTGGGGGAGGGGGAAAGAGGGGGAGGTGGACTGGCTGGGACATTCCTCGCTTCTCATCCTATGACAGCAAACAATGTTGTTCCAGGTGACTTCCTACCACCAAATATTACCGTGCGCAGAAATAACAACTACAAAAAAAAAAAAAAAAAAGTTGAAAGTAACAAAAGTTCTGCAACTTCGCCAGTAAATTGCCCAACAGTGACATCGATACAGCAGGCTCACAAACACCCTAAAATAGCCGAAAACAATCCAGCAACGATCAGGAGGGACGTTGAAGCTGTAAATAGGCTAGAATTTTTTAACCCTACTACCAAGCCAAATGTTTTGAGTGACCAAATTGCCAATTCACGAAGTGAACCCTTTAAACCACCAATTGATAACTTCAATTCAAGACATGAACACCTAGAATATCATATTTTGGGTGACTCTCATGCTAGAAATTTAAGGCTTAATAATAATGCTAAGTCACGAACTTGGACTCTTCCAGGCTGTACAACTCAACGACTGCATCTTTGCGTTGCGGAATTGCTAAAAAACGCCAGCCCTTCATCTAACGTAGTGCTCTGTATCGGCTCAAACAACATCGGTATCGACAAACCTGAGTGTATTGTAAAACAAATTGATGACATCGTACACTTGATTGCTCAGACCAAACCATTGGTCAAGTTGACTATTGTTGGACTATTTCGAAGACCAGGCAGAAAAAACTACAGTAATGACCGTGATATTTTTACAACAAATGAAAAATTACGGGTATTGTGCGAAAAATCCAATCTCAACTTTGTCGTCATTGATCATGAACTTTTAAAAAATCGCCACCTCTTAAGTCAAGATGGACTCCACCTTACTAAATTGGGAAAGGTTCGGCTCCTTAACGAGCTAAAATGCATCCTAGATCACCAGGAGATTAAAACATGTCGGACGGAAAACTGTCAAGATTAAAGGGACTTTGTCATCTCCCAACAATTGCTCCAAGAGTCGGCAGTTGTCCTGCAAACTTAATCCAACCGGACTATCCTGCATTTACTCAGGGTTGTGACGCCAAAAAACCCCTAATGTGTGTGCTGTTAAATTGTCGCAGCATCGTGAAAAATTTGCCGGCTTTTCACTGTTTTTTATCAACTCTCAAATTCGACCTTTTTTTTTTAACTGAGACGTGGCTTGTTAATTCTGTAACTGACGCTATGATTACAAACAACCACCCATATTCTGTCATTCGTAGAGATCGTGGGTCGAGGGGCGGGGGAGTCGCCTTAGTATTTAAACGTAACATTTCGGTCTTATTCTTTCGTTGTGCTGAAAATGCTGAGGCAATGTCTTTACGTCTTCCCAGAGCAAAATTGAATTTTATCCTTGGTTATTTGCCAGATGGTAATAACGAGGAACAAATCGACTATATGTTGAACTTTTTTAAAACCTGCTCAGATAATATGTACACAAATATTGTGTTGGGCGATTTTAACCAGACAAGTATCGATTGGTCCTTGGATGGTGCAACTAGCCGCGTGCATGAAAAGTTCCTTGACGTTGTCTCGGAACTTGGAATGACACAACTTGTTACTTCCCCATCTAGGGGGACTAGTATTCTCGACCTTATCCTGGTTGACGATGTTCGCACCATCTTCGATGTGGAAGTGGGTCCCGAATTGGGCACCAGCGACCACAACATGGTCTTTTTTAAAACTACTAATTTTGAACAGACAACAAGGAGTTGTCCGACTCCTGGAATTGATTTTGTGAAGTTGCGGTTTTGCCTGGCTGAACTTGACTGGGATTCTGTTCTCCTTGGCTGCGACACCGCCGATCAGGCGTGGGCTGCATTTCACAATACAATCGTTGCACTTAAGGAACGAAGCACTTTCAACCATCAACGGAAGACTAAACGCTGCAATGAACAAAATCGTGAAGTTACCAAACTTAACAAGGTAAAACTCAAACTTTGGCACCAATTGAAATTAAATCCTACCTTGGAATTGAAGCGTTCATATGCCACGTGTAAAAAACAATATGCTGCACTGGTCATGGATGTATGCCGCTCTGCTGAAAAGCGTGTACTGCAGGAAGGTAACCTGAGTGCCTTGTATCGCTTCTACAGGAAAAAAACAAACATAAATCGCACAATTCCACCATTTAATGTTAATGGGGATTTAACTGCCTGCGAGCTGACCAAAGCAAACCTTTTAATGCAGGAATTTTCCAGGAATGGAATTGCTGACAACGGGAACAATATACGAATCCCAGCAACTTTAATTGACTCCCAACATTTTTGTACCGGGGAAGATCTGCACTTCAATGAATTAAACATCCTAGGTGTCTTAAATCACCTCAAACCTAGTCATGCAGTCGGTCCGGATAAGCTATCAGCTTTTTTCTACAAACAAATTGCTGTTCATATTACATATCCTCTCAAAAAAATTTTCTCCTTGTCCTTTTCTACTGGCGTTCTGCCAAAGGACTGGCTTGAAGCGGATATTGTCCCTATTTTTAAGAAAGGGAATCCCTCAAACCCATTAAACTACCGACCTATTGCACTAACTACGGTGCCCTGTAAAGTCATGGAGACCATAATTAAATCATATATGTTAACCTTTACTGATCGCTTTAACATCATTCTCGATGACCAGTTTGGTTTCAGGTCGGGCAGATCAACTACCCATCAACTTTTGCTCGCTTTGGACAAGTGGTCAGAGTCCATGGACATTGGTGTTGGAACAGACGTCATTTTTTACGACTTTAAAAAGGCTTTTGAATCTGTGGTGCACACAAAGCTAATCTCCAAACTTTCGGCTATTGGGTTTAGAGATTATATTCTAAACTGGATTTCTGCTTTCCTCGTAAATCGCACCCAACAAGTTAAACTTGGGGGAGTTAGTTCCGCCAAATGCAATGTTATTAGTGGAGTACCACAGGGTTCGGTTTTGGGCCCATTGTTGTTCGTCCTGTTTGTGAATGATCTTACTCCAAATTCTTCATCGGTATCCCAAGAGAAGTTTGCGGACGATTTAAAACAACATACAAAAATCTTTCTCCTATTGATAATCTGAACCTTCAGGATGCCGTAACATATGTCTCAAATTGGGCAACTGACTGGCAACTTCCATTATCCGTTGACAAATGTCATCGATTCACTGTGGGCACAAATGGGCCTCAATTTGACTATTATCTGTATGACAAGAAGTTGAATTCTGTTGAACTTGTCAAAGATTTAGGAATCTGGTTCCATTCCTCATTAAAGCCTTCTATCCACTGTGATAAAATTAGTGCCCAAGCCCACCGTCGTGCAGCGATTGTGCGTCGCTGCTTCTCCTCTGGAGATCACTCGATTATGGCCTGGGCATTCAAGGTCTACGTGCGACCAATGGTTGAATACGCAAGCCAGGTATGGTCACTAAACCAGCTTTCGGATATTGACCGAGTGGAATCAGTGCAGCGCCGCTACACTAAGTTTATCCCAGGACTACATAGTAAACCATATTGTGAACGGCTTCGGATGTTGGGACTGGAAACTCTTGAGTTGCGACGTTTAAGGGCTGATCTTGCCCTGGTGTACCTCATTTTGAATGATGTGCCAGCGGCTTGTTTACCTTTTTTTGAATTGGTTGGAAACACAAAAACCCGTGGCCACTCTCTTAAACTGAAGTTACCACCTTTCCGTCTTGATTGTAGGAAGTTTTTTTTCTCGGTCCGGGTTGCACCTGTTTGGAATGCACTGACGGAAGACATTGTCTCGGCTAGCTCGGTACAGACTTTCAAGCGTAAACTTAATGATTTTAATCTGCAACCCTTTTTATCCCGTCCATTTTAATCGTTTTTTTTTTTTTTTTTATCTGCCCTTGTTATTCTTTTAATGTGTCAATGATCAGTTGTTCCACAACTTTGTTTAAAATGTGGTTGGGTATCAGTGGCAATGAATGTTGCCCTTCCCATCCACCCTGGTTCCTAGAGATGAACAGGAAACTATTATTATTATTATTATTACCTCCTGCAAAAATTGAAAAACACCGGACAGGAGGACAGACTTATCGCCCAATTGACGCACAATGTCATGCGGAAGATGGAAACGACGACGAAAACCATCAAGATGGCAACAATCAACAAGGAAGTGCCGGACCGTAAGTGGCCGCCGACACCAATAACATTCAGGAGGGTCAACCCCCCGCAAAAGGAAACAGTGAGTAAGTCGAGTGTGACCAATGCGCAAACGGGCCAACACCACCTCCTCACGGCGACTGCGGCGACACGCCGAGTGCCATTCCTCAACAGTGCCTTTAATAGCTCGTAATTTATTGCCGTCCTGTCCATCCCACGAGGCTTGCCAAAAAGCATGTAAGCATGTGTTGTTAGGTCAAGGGGTGAACTCGTTGGTTCGTTGAGTTGTTGAACTCTTTGGGTTGTTCATTCGTTGATTCGTCGATTCGTTAGTTTGTTTGTGGTGAAGGTACATTGGATTAGGTTAGGTTAGTTTTAAGTAGTTTTTAAGTTTGAAGAAGGAGCGCATGACGTACGGTCTTTAGGTTCTAGTAAATAAATTCAAATTCAACAATCCAGAATCAACTACTCATCGAGATGATGCAAGCTAAATCCAGAAATACCCTAATGTGTTGTCATCAAATAATTATCATGGGACAAACCTTCGGCGGAACCTAAACATAAGTATCCATTTCTAATGTTCCGTTTTTTCGAAAACAAAAATCGGTGGACAGTCGACACATATAAAATGGAAGCGAGAAAAGCCAACAAATTAACTGGGCAAAAAACAGCTTTGCCGTTTAGAAAAAAAACATTACAGCTCGTATCCCCATACTCACAGCCCTGAAGGTACTCGAACGCAACGAACTATAATTTGAACTCTAATTCGCAAAACGTAAACCCACAAACACACACAAAATAGACGCCATAAACAGCAAAACGCTAAAAATTGAAAGATAAAAATGCATACACAAAATGAACACAAATGTTAGTTCATATTACAGTTCTTTGCGTTCGAGTGAACTCTAATCCTTTTTTTTTCTACACGGCGAAGCCTTTTTTTGCTCAGTTATATTATTAGCGTCGTAGAGTGCTCCTTCGTTGCACCTATGTAATGAAAGGTGGCGGGAGGAGGAAGCACGACTTGTTACTTGAAATATATTGCTTATTTAAACCCACAAAACTGCGTTCATTGTTTGTGAAAAAAATTCTTCCACCGACCGTTTTTCGTTCAGTGTTACGGAAAGAAAACTTTTTATTAGGCCAATTTTTTTTATACAGGGTGGGGCAGAAAGGACGGAACACCCTAGGCAGTTCCAGCTGATTGATACTAGAGCAGTGAAACCTTGCATGGTATGAAGGTGAATAGGGGCCCCACGAATCATGTATTAGCACTGACCTTGACATAGTCCTTCAAGGTCATCGAACAGCTAACTTTTAAACCATGCTTTGTAGAACCTATGTTTAAATTTGAAACTTGTAGACATTGGCAAGGCATGACCAGTGCAAAACATGGAACGAAAATTGGATCATTCGTTTACGAGTTATGGGTATTTCAAGCATTATGCTGTCGTGCAGCCTGAGTGGCTTCCCTGCCAAACAGTCTGAGAAAAAACGTAAAGTGGTCGTCAATAACGGGTAACGTCTTCTAGGGGAAGAGTAAACAAACAGCAGCTACCATGCCAACGACTCCACACATTACATTAGCCGAAGAAGGGGTCATTCTTTTGAACGCCAAGGTCAACAATTGAAAGGACATACGGCGATAGCTTGTGTGTGGCTTCTCAACGACTTTTAATAGGCTACTTTCATTTACGCTGCTGTTCTGTGAAGCCATCCTCGAATTAAAGCCGGACTAGTTTTTTTCTAACCAGCATTGCAACATGTAACTAACGAGGATAAGCAGAGAAGCCTACGGGCAGCAGTTTCCTATGTAGCTTTAGGATGAGTTGACTTTAGGATCAGGCGACTTTAATCTTTCGACTGCTGATTGGAATCGCTATTGTGCTAGTGATTACCATCACAGTTTATTCTTAGAACGCTTGGCACCCCTTGGGCTACGCCAGCTTGTTGATCAGCCAACCCGCGGAACTAATATCTTGGATCTTGTGTTCTCACATGAGGAACGTCTGATCTACGAGGTAACGGTTGGTAACCACTTTGGAAATCGCGACCATTGTGTTGTTTATTTTCGTGTAAATTTGGCTCTTCATGGGGGAAGAGTAGTTGGTAACTCGAAGGTAGCTAAAGAGCCCAATAGGATAAATTTTGACCAATTACGGACATCCCTTACCCACGTGAATTGGGATGATTTGATTTTTAACATACACCGGGATGTCGAACAGGCATGGGAGTGTTTTCAGAACATGCTGGCTGAACACGTACATCAATGTCGTACCATCTCTTATAAGCGCTCGAAGGGTCCATTCTGCTTCCCTCGTTACATAACCAAAGAGTGTGCCCTGAAGCGTAAACTGTGGAAGCGTTATAAAAGCAACCCGTCCCCGTCACTATTACTAGCTTATAACAAAGCACGCATTCTTTACTCTCAGCAGGTTGAATCTTGGCATACGGCTAGGGAGATCGCAACAATACATGAGGGAAATTATGCTGCTTTAAATAGATTGTACTGTCAGAAAACTGCAACCTCGCGTGCTTTACCACCCTTCAAAATGGACAGCTCGTTTATTACAGATAGCAAGGAAAAGGCTGAGGTGCTTAGTAAAATATTTAGTGCAAATGATGTTATTGATGATGAGAACAATGCTTTAAGCTCTCCTTTACCATTTAATCGGCATCCATTCGAACCCTGTACACATGTGGCTTTCTCTGTATAGATACTATTATTCGTGCTATCAAAAACCTCAGACCTAGTTATTCTTGTGGCCCTGATGAGTTTTCCGCATTTCTTTTTAAGGAAATCGCTTTCCAAATAAGCTATCCTTTGTCCAGGATTTTTACACTTTCCTTCAAACAGGAGTGCATTCCATCGATCTGGAGTTTGGCAACTGTTATACCAGTATTCAAGAAGGGATCTTCTTCTGATCCTCATAACTATAGGCCAATTGCCTTGACGTGTGTTTCTTGTAAAATTATGGAGTCAGTTATAAGGGATAATATTTTGAATTTCCTTGAGCGTCACTCCATTATTCATCACGACCAGTTTGGATTTGTTCCAAACCGATCTGCCACCCATCAACTGCTATTGGTGCTAGACCAATGGACATCTGCCCTAGATATTGGTGTCCCATCTGATACTATTTATTTTGACTTTCAAGAGGCATTCGAGTCAGTTATACATCGGAAGCTTTTGTTTAAACTTCAGGAACATGGTATTCATGGTAACCTTTGGGGTTGGCTAGCTGCTTTTCTGCGCAACTGAAGGCAGCAGGTTGCTATAGGGGGGACTCTTTCTTCTAAGGTTCCTGTTCCTAGTGGGGTCCCACAGGGTTCAGTACTGGGTCCTCTTCTCTTCGTGATTTACTTGAATGATCTAACGTTTACTAATGATAACACTTTTGGTTATAAATTTGCTGACGATTTAAAGATTGGGACAGCTAATGTTGACCAAACCTTTACTTCTGATCTTGATAAGGAAATTCAAAATGTGGTTAACTGGTCGCATTTATGGCAATTGCCTCTCTCCTCACATAAGTGCATTGCTTTCCATGTCGGCGTTAATAACCCTAGCCATGTGTTCAGCTTGGAAAATGAAACTTTACCATCAGTGTACGAAGTTAGAGATTTGGGAATTTGGTTTACCCATACACTTAAGCCTTCTGTGCATTGTCAGAAAATCAGTGCCTCTGCATTTCGACGTTTAGCAATTGTCAATCGATGTTTTACTTCTGGTAGTATTGCAACAAAAATGTGGGCATTCAAAGTTTTTGTTCGCCCTTTGCTCGAGTATGCAACCCCAGTGTGGTCCCCTTTCCTCTTGAAGGATATAGACTTAATTGAGTCGGTTCAGCGCCGGTTTACAAAAGGATTACCGGGCCTACGTGATATCAAATATGCAGACCGCCTTAATATGACGGGATTAGAATTACTTGAACTTCGAAGAATTAAGTTCGATCTCGTCCTAACGTACAGGATTTTGCGTGGTCTTATCTCTGTGGACCTTCCCTTTTTTGATAGGGCACCAGTGCAATACATCAGGGGACATCCTTGGAAACTGTGTGTGCAGAGTTCACGTCTTGATTGCCAGCGAGACCCTCCTGAATGTTCTTGGTGTCGACGGCCACTTACGGTCCGGCACTTACTTGTTGATTGTCGCCATCTTGATGGTGTTCGTCGTCGGTTCCATCTTCCGCATGACATTGCGCGTCAGTTGGGCGATAAGTCTGTCCTCCTGTCCGGTGTTTTTCAATTTTTGCAGGAGGTACAGATGTATGACAAGATTTAGAATAGGGGTTTGGATAACATCTCTGTAATGTGTGGTGCAGTGGCAACCCGGACCACTGCACTGTGACTGAGGTTGGCGCTAATGACCAAGTTGTCGACGCGCCATTAAGCCTCATTCCCCCCCCCCCCTTCTCGGTTAGAGTCGTCCCAATTTGGAATGCCTACAAGCTGAAACTGTTAACATGGATAATGTATTTGGCATTCGCAGAATGCTTGATAAGAACCCCCTTCATATATTTCTTAAGCGCCCTATTTGACTCTAATCAAGATTGTCTTCTATCTTAGGTCCGGTATTAGTGTTTCATCAACCTTCCGGTTTCTTCCCACGGTTCATGTGTGGTAAACTCATATTATTATTATTATTATTATTATTATTAAAATGAACTATTTATTAGCAAAGAAAAAACTATACAAATGGATATATCGGTACCAAAAATGAAAAATAGAAAAGAAAGCTGGATAATAAAACATTATGGCAATTGTAAAAATTTAATACCAGGAAAAATTAAATACACATGTGATGAAAAATGTACGGAACTGGAAAAAAGAAAAACTAATAAATATCTAGGACTCATAATTGATGAAAATTGGAACTTTAAAGAACATATAATTGGAATTATTAAAAAATTAAGACAACTCATACTAAAAATATATAAACTAAAAAACATATTAAATGTTAAACAGAAAAAAAATAATCTATAATGCATGGATAAAAAGTTTAATAAGTTATGGGATAGAAATTTGGGGTAATACTACTGAATATATAATTGAGAGATTACAAAAAGTTCAGAATAAATTAGTGAAGGTATTGTTTGGGAACAACAAAAAGAAAAAGAAAACAATTGATTTATTAAAAGAAAATGAATTATTTAAAATAAGGCGATTAAAAAACTATTCAATAATAATAAAAAATTATTATAGCAATAAACATAAAGTACCATCAAAAAACATTAGCAAATTGCGAGGAGGTAAAAGAAAATATGAAATGCCACAATGGAATAATTCTTATGGAAAAAGAGGAAAAACATGGTATGTACCAGAACTATTTAATGAACTTCCAGAAAACATGTTAAACTATGCAAATCTGAATGAACTTAGAACAAATTTAAAAACTCACATTATTAAAAATCAATCTTGAGGTAAGATAAAGCGCAGACAATGACTTAATAAATCATAAGGATGGAGAAATTTATGTAAAATAATGTATTTATTTATGTAACTTAATATAATATAATGTGTGTTAACTCTGTATCTTGATGTAAAATAATATATGTATAGATGTAACAGTGTTGCCAGTGAGGGCGTCAAATGTAATAATGAAACAAGTGGTGAAAATGAATATGATGTATTGTATCTCATACAAGCTTTGAAAAAAGCTTCGAGGATTACAAATTATAAAAATTGTAATTTATAATAAAGTTATTATTATTATTATTATTATT